>VXAU01001865.1:1560918-1632858 GCA_013399695.1 Formicarius rufipectus
AGCAGTATCTTGACAAATTAAAAGCCAAACAGTGTACCATGTTAAAGTGAAAAGAACTATGAGCAGTACCTTCTGAGAGACATTAGTCCTCAGACTATCAGTATTTCAGGGAGCATTCCAGTTGTGTCTAAATTTTACAATTAATTTTATTAATTAATTTTTTTATTCAGATGTCCTCCGCTCATCTTGCCTCTCTCCTCCATTTATTTTCTCTCTTGGTTACTTTAATGTTGTTGAATTCAGCTGCTTCATTTGGTATATTTGACTTTTATTTCTGTAGATGTCTATAAACCCTCATTCAGCTCTTTTGTCTGTAAGCAACTCCATTTCTTCATGCAATGCAATTCGCCAACTCACTTTTAACACTCCTGATTGCACAGCTCATCTAAACCAGTGGCACTGGCATCAAACAGTGGTCTCCAGAATGTAGCATTGACACAATGGCTTCCTAGGGTTTTGAGAAAGCTGCTAATTTCACCTTTCAGCCAAGATAAAGCACTTGCAAAACTGAAGCAGTCCAACAGTGTTCCACAACATCAAAGTTCCTAGGATTTCATCTGAATAGACTTTCTTTTATTTATTTATTTCTACAGCTCATTGCCATTTTATGCATATGATTGCTGTTTACCAGGAAACATTATTTATGCTTTGCGTTTTAAAATCTTGAAAGATTATGTGTTCCCTGACATCTTTTTAACTCTGACTTGCAATGCATTCTTAGACTTTTCTTTCTTTAAAGTCTCAGAGAAATGATTTCAAACAATTCCAGTTATGCTTCCTTTAAACATGACTGTTTTTCACTTCAATTGAAAAAATGCAATGGCAAGATGAAAATAAAAAATGTTTGAAGGAACAAAATAGTGTTTTGCTATTGTTTTCATAGACTTATCGTACATAAGCTTACAAATATGTCTAAATAATATTTACAGTATAATTTTAAGCAGTTTGCAAAGCTTATTGAATTTTACCTTTCATTAGCAGTCTGAACTTCTAGGAATTTGAATTCAAACATGGAGAAGTTACAGTTCTTTAAGAAATGTTTGACTGAATACATGAAGAGGAGTGCAATGACAGCAGGAAAATGGCTGTAGTTAATCTGTACGCTGATATCTGAACTAAGGTTTTGTTTATACAGTTCTTTCAGACCGCTGAAAAGGTACGTAGGGTTAAGGGAGACTGATTGTTCCTCCTAAAACAAATTTGTCTGATTTCTTGCTATAAGTTACCATTTAATTTGTGGTGGTAAGTCTCCACAGTCTCATCTTTACTGAAAGTCACACTAGTTTGTCTTGTGATCTTGCAAAAGTGTTTCATCTGTGTGCTCTGATCTGCATTGTCCTGGACAAACACAGACTGACTCCTTAAAGACCTTAAAAGATAAGGCCAAAGACCTGACATGATATTGTCTCCAAAGAAGAAACAACTTACCACACTCTCTGCTTTCCCCAGTATCAGCTGCATCTTGCTGATGGCTTTCCTATTTCATCGCAGGGGTGCTGACTCCTCACATGAAGTGTGTCTCATTACCAGGCTCCTGTAAGACATAATTGGCAGATTGCTGTCAGAAAGGTCTGTCATCTCTCTCCACAGTGGTGTGTGGTTTCCCATGCTCACTGAAGCAGAGCAGGGACAAGCTATACACCTATGAGAGGGGTTCCTGTGGGGTTTTCAGGGCTTCTTTTTCACACACCGCACTTTTTCTCTCCAGTTAGACATGGTGAAACAGATGCAGTGTGTTAAGTGCTCCAATGATCTTGAAGACAGAAGCCGGTTTGCAGGCAAAATGTGAGGTGAGGAGGTAAGTCACTACGAAGGTGACTTACATCACATCTGCTTCTACTCTGCACCCTTTCTTACAGCTGAATGGCAGCTACTGTCTTATGATGACAAGGCTTGGTTGAAGCCTGAAAAACTTGTATCTCAAAACCGAGATAAAAGCTTTCCACAGGAGCTGTGACCTCCTGGAAGATGGATTGACCAGTGAAGGTGTTTGTCCTTGCTGACTCCATTTTCTTTGAACTTCATCTCTTTGCAAATAGTGGGACTAGCTCAGGGTGCCATTTGAGATCTTTCCCTATACCGAGCCCTATGCCAGGAAGCAGCCACTGGAGCCAGTTCACAAGTCTGCAGAGCCAGGGCAGAATGTGGTTGTCCTTGGGCTTGTAAGAGATAAAGGGTGTCACTTAAAAGGTTGAAGTCCCTTCCCAAGAAATAGGAGATATAAGGGAGATGAGGGGCTCTAGAAATGGCCTGAGACTTTCATCTGTAGGTGGGAAAAAGACTGCCCTGACAGAGTATGTGGAGCCTTCCCAAAATCAAATTTAGTGATAACACAATCACTGTTCACCTGTAAAAACCCCACCAGTCTCTACAGTGGAATGAGGCATTTTTATAGCCACAGAATAGGGAGGATATACCCACCTAATAAAGCCATTAAAAGAAGCTTCCCCAGGTCAACACAGTAAAATGCAGCCTGTATTTTATCAAGGCCCAAATAACTTGCTTGTTATTATTAGAGAAAATTGAGATTCTTCCTACCTAGCAGAAGCAAATCTCCAGGGAAATATATCTGTGTGAAACATACCATGGAAAATGTGTTTATTGCTACACTCTTGTATTTATTAAGAACACTATAAAAACCTCACTTCATATCAACAATTTTTATCTTTATTTTTCTTTAATAATACACAGCTTTCCAATCTTTATTATTAAAAAGGTATCTTTTCAATTATATATTATTTATTATGTATAAAATAAATTCAAGAAGGTATTTACTAGATTATTACTATTACTATTTATTATTTGCATTGCTTTAGTTCTTAGTGCAATGATTATCTTCCAAATTGTAAATGAGAAATGAGAAATTAAATCTCCTTTTAAATTTCAACAGTTCTATCAGACTAGTTTGTACAAATTTTTCTTTAATTGTACTGGAAAATAAAGAAAAACCATATGTATGTCTTGAATCCCTCCATTGACTTCAATATTCAGTACATGATTCATGAAGGTGGTGTAAACAATAAAAGGTTGTTGTTTAAGAAAGACAGAATACAAAATTAAATTAAATACTTTGGAAACCAGGTTAGAGGTATTGCAAGACAGATTCCTGTTTGGGACCATTTTTTCCCCTCTGTAAGATGTATCAAAAGGTTTAGGGTCATTTTGGGTTCCAAATGCCATGCAAAACTTTATCATAGTGGTAAGTTCCAGTGACTGCTGAGGTGATTCCTACAAGAATGCAAATCTATTGTATTAATGTGAGATTTTTCTTTCAAGCTATTGAAATAGAAATTTAATCTACTCCTGAACTTTACAAATAAAATCCTTTGATTTGTAAAGGATGGAGTCAAATATCATCATTTCTCTAAATGCACAGTGTAACCAGTTTATCAAGAAGTGGTAGCGTGGTGGCAAATAAAGTTTTTTATCAGTCAACTTGAATTGAAAATTCTCCAGCAGTGAATATGCAACTTCTAAACAATGAGGAGCAGGCTGAATGTTGGCTTTGATGTCAATAACAATATATAGAAAAAAAACCCCACACAAACCCTTTAAAACCTTACAGATATAAAAATATGTATGACTTTGTTGTCATACCCAACTGCCAAAGTAAAAAAAAAATAAATCGCCATACACACCCAAATACATAAGCTTGCAAAGGGAACAAAGACTGCTATAAATATTCCAAGAAGCCAATAAAAAAACTAGGAGTGGTTAGTTCTCCTGTGTAATGGGCTGCCATAAAAGCTTTTATTGTTAAAGGAGTTTCTTTACTAAGAGCTGTATGAAGAAAACTGAATGAATGTGAAAAATTGCATGCAATAACCTGAACTGAAAGATGATTATCAACCTCTGATTTCTATGCTTTTGAGTGGGTACTGCTGCTAGAAGATTGCTGTTGTGGTTAAAGAAAAGCTTGTTTTGTACTACTATCCCTCCTCCAGGTGTATAGAGAGTCACTGTGTTCTTCTCCAGTGCTTTTGTCTGTCCGTATTAAATGTCATTTTTTAAAATTGAAGGGCCTGATCCTGCATTTTTGCTTTCAGGAGGCATTTCTCCTGTGCACTGGAACATTTCCATTGAAGTAATTTTTAGGATGTAAGGTTCTGATGGCCTGATTCTGGAAGGAGAAGCAATCATGACTCACACCACCAGTTATGTTGCACTGAATCAAGGAGACTGTTAGCCTGCAGGCCAGAGTTCATAAGTGGAGCTTGACCTAAAACCACAGAGATTCCCCCATATGACTCAGATGACTGCTGAATCCACCATTTCCCTGGAATAAAAACAGATTTTCTTTCTGTGCTTGTTGATTTTGTTTGTTTTTCACTTAGTGAGGAATTTACGAGTACACCAAATGCACCCATTGGTATAAAGCAAAATTCCTGGAAGCTGTTTCTCTTACAGTTGCAAAAGAGGAAAGTAAAAGCCATAGTTATTTTTATCCTTCTCTCTATGGGAGGTGCTCTGAGTACTGTGCTAATTAGGACCTTATCAGTGGCTAAATGAATAGGCAGGTATCATATGCATTCCATGTAACTTCAAAGGGAGCTCCAAACTCCAAACATCTACAACATCAGACTTTTACATATTGCCACTTTAGAGAATATCTTTCTGCCTTTGATTTCCAGGGTTTTTTGTGGTGTTGTTTGTTGTTGTTGTTGTTGTTGTTTTTAGTTTTTGTTTGTTTGTTTGTTTTCTCCCACCCAGGACTTACAAAAAAGCAAAAAGAGCAGATGATGACTGCATAGCAGGAATCCATTAGACACACCTGCTTGGAATTTCCATGGAAAATGCTAAGACATCATACATGGGGCCTCTCTTTCACAGTTTCATGTGCATTTATAATTCTTTATCATTCTTGATGTCATTCGCAGAGATCAAGTCAAAGAGAAAAGCACATCAGAGTTACTGCTTCTCTTTCTGTTCTGTTTGCAAGGAGTAAAATAGTTTGAAAGAAAAATTGAATGGGAAGTACTATTAGATTTTGTGCAAAATCATCATAATGGAAATTGAAAGCAGAGAAATTGAATGTGCTTTCATAAACAAGAACCGGATTGCCCCAGATTTGCTCAAATTTGCTTTTTTCCCCATGTACAAAACTCTAAGAATTGGTTAATATAATTTTGTTAAGATAAATAATATAATTTTAATATTAAATATTAATTTTAATATAATTTACGTAATTAAATATAATATATAATTTTAATNATTTAATTTATCCTGATGAAAATACCATTCAAAAACTCTGAAGCACTAACTTCCTTTCAACATCAGCATACCACGAAGAATTTTTAGCAAATTCTCCCTATCAGATACTATTCTTCATACATATAAGTTTTGCCCTGCATTGGCCATTAAGATAATCTTGTCAGAGGTTAACAGATCAATGTTGCTGACACTGTACCTTGAACACAAGAGGGGCAGTGGTGTGCAACAACAGGAACCTATTCTGGTGATGGGTGGTTCTTCTGAGGAGCATCTAGCATGAAATCATCTCTCCCCAAGAAGGAAACATCTATTTGACTGCATAAATGCCCCTTGGGGAAAGAGTAGGCTGATTTCAGACCACCTGATTATGTAGATTTAGTTTTTCTTAAACAACCATAAATTGTATAAACCTCAGACTCCCTGAAAGAAAATATTTCTCACACAATCCATACTTCTCTTTCTTTACCTGTAACTGCTTTTGGAGGAGATTCAGTGACTATAATCATATACTCCAGGCAATTTTAACACTTTCAAAAAAGAGCAGCAGAATGGCTCTTCATTATTATCAAGTAGTATGTGTGATTTGTACCTAGGAGATTAAGGTTACTGTCTGATCTGCCTTTTGCCTATAAATCTCATTGGATCTCACTGGGAGTCCAGGTTGCACATGTCAGGTTGAAATGAGCCCTTTTTGCTACTTAGCATCTGGAAGTTCTCTGAGCCCATATCTCTAAGAGGGGATAGAGAGCACCCAAAAGGGAGTGCTTGATCAGGTGTGTTAGACACATCCGAATTTCCCACTTTCATTGCAGATGTCCTTAGTGAAGGCTACCCTTGACAGGGAAATCAGTCATGTTTGCCTCCTTCAGCTCTGAACATGCAAACAGTTGGTATCACCATCAGGCAGGGAACAGAATACAGGAGGGGACCAGTGTTAATAGAATACATGTTCCCAGCAAAACCTGTGACTGGTGGTGATATGACTGGAGGCTAAAATCACTCCCAGGCATGGTTTGTCATGTCTTTCCATCACATCTGATTTCTGCAGATCCAATCCAAGTGTCTTTGTATCATTTGCACAGTACAACTGCTACAAATCCCAGTTAACCTTAGTAGACATAACTTGTTTGCATAATTTCCAGGTGAAATTAAGTTCTGTTTCTCTCACTGGCATTTGTCTGGCTGAGACAGTATGTTGCTGCAAGAACCTAGGCATGTTCCAGCCAGAAGAAGTCTTCTTAACATCTTATTGAGTTGGAAATACAGAAGGCTATTCTGAGCTTGCAGACCGATAAGCAGCTGTGTGGCAATTGTTGCATAACTTTCTCAGGATAAAAAACTCAACCTTTGAAATTCCCTGCAGTATACTTTGAAATTTATCCAGTAAGTTAACTCACCGTTTTGCTAAAAGGAGCTGTGCACATGATTCCACCCATAACACTACCTATATTATGGATGTACTTGAGAAGTATCACCATCTCAAAGCATTGCAGGACCACGTAACGTGGCTTCCCAAAACTGTAAAGTATCACCTCATTCTCATCCTTCCACTCCTAAGCATTGACTTACTGCTTTTCAGTGAATAATTTAAACTGCCTGTAAAGCAACAGTGTTAACTAAACAGGTGCTACGTTGTTATTTCCTCAGGAAATCAGGTGTATTCTTGAAAGTCTTCATTAAAAAAAAAAAAAAAAATTGCTGACATAGAGAATAGTTATAGCTAAACAAAAGAAAATACCTAAAAGGCCAGTGCTGCAGCATCATTCAGGGAAACTTCCATTGCAATTAATGAAAGTTTTGTTTAAGAAATTACTTAATATCAGATCTATAGAGACATAATTAAGGAAAAATGCATTACCATGTTGGGCTACATATGGTCACTTGTTGAGCAACAATAGAATATTTTGTTCATAATGAGAACTTATTGAGTTTGGTTGCCTTAAGTTTTCAGCTACTAATTATGATCTTTAGAAGACAATAGAGACGGCTTAATAAGAATGCTGCTAAAATTGCTATGGCTGCTGCAGTATTGCAAAGACACATGTTGGCTCCCTGTATATAGTATACATTTAACCTGTCACCAAACACGGAGCATTTTACAGGTAAAATGTAAAGGGATGCATTTAGTAGCTCTCAAATGAACATTTTTTGTTATACTTGAAAGTAACTACTTAATCTAAAATGCTACTTTATTAAATTATAATTTAAAGTATGCTATATTAAAAATGCTCACAATTTCATTCTGTTATTGTGTGAGTCATTCTAATGCAAAGTTACAGGTTTCTGGAACATAATGAAATTCAAACTTGCATTCTTAGTGCAGTTGCCATGGCCAATTCAGCTGAAAATGAGAATTATAGTGAGAGCATTTCCTGGTCTTTGACCCCTCTGATAGGGTTTTAAAAAGCAGGATTTTTGTAGAGCATTAACCTCATTCCCAAGCAATTCACTCCTCTGAGTAATGTGAGAGGTGTTAAAACACTTCAATAAAAGGAGAAGTATTTAAACATTTTTTATTTTATGTTACAAAAGACTGGACATTTAACTTCAAGGATTTCTGGCTGTGTAATGCAACAGACTGACAATAGAACCAACTGTAATAAAATATAGTCTCTAGCATATATACATATTTATCAAGATAATGCCTCATGACAGCTAGGCAGTAAGAAACAACCATATTTGACAAGTTACAGTTTCATATATTTTGTATTTGTCCCTATTTTACTGTTTCCTGCCTACAATAAGAAAGAAGGGAAGGAGAAAAGGAAAGCTGATTATCCTGGGCAATGAAAGGGAATTTCATGGGTCTGTATGGCATTCTGTGAACTTTTCTAAGAACTTATCCTGTGTGTCCTATAATCCTACAGCACCAACTGAACCATCCTGATCTAAACTGAAATGCATACTCTAAATGTGTTTAAAGTCTTTAATTAGTAGTTTAATTTACTTTGCTTTTGTAAACTTTATAACTTGCACTAAATTATGCCCATGGATTTTTGTAAAAGTGAATTGTGCTGAAGTAAATGGGAGTTATTTATATATATATATACATCTCTATCTTTATCTGCATGTATCTATATATATGCATGCACATGCACATATATATACCAGAAATCAGTCTGATCTTCTGCAGCAAAAAGAACGAGTCTAACTAATAACCCCAAAATTAAATATTAAAGATTGAATGCTAAATATCAAATATTAAATACTGTATAATGAGCCTGCTCAGTTCTAACACTTAGGCTGCTTCATGACAGAGGTAAGAAGGACTGATTGCAAATACTGCGTTATTAATGAAATGGACTAAATTCCTTATCACAAAGTTAGAGCCTATCCAGTTTTTGCCCCTATAAACTATACTGGCATTTTGTGGCTTTTCTTTTCTTATTTTTAAGCTTTGACAAAAAAACACCGACTTAACAGATGACTTGTTATAGCCTGTACTTTCCAGAGAGTACTAGAAAACACAATGAACTTTTGACAAATGTACTAGAGTAATATGAAGAAATGATCCAACATACAGAAATAGCATGATATCAGTATCCTGGAAAAGAACCATAAAAGAGATGTGTAAAAATTTTATGCTGATTGAGGGGAGGCTTAACAAAATGAACACTTGTTTTCAAGTCAAACTGTAAAAATATGAGATGTGTCACCTAATGTGGTGGCACTAAACACTCAGTTTGTGGATTAGCAGGCTTTTGAGGCAAAACAGTGGCAGAATGTTGCTGTATTATACAGCTTGTCCTGTCAGGAACTATTATGTGTACATAAAATTATGCACCTGATGAGAATTAATGGAATTTCTCAAAAGGAAACCAGAGGGTGTCTCATCACAAGGGTCTCACTGGCCCAGTATTTGGGAAGATTATCTTTTCTTAATCTCAGCATGTTCAACGTCCCTGACGCTCCCTCTTGACTTACTGGTAAATATCTACCAACCCATGAGTTTGATATAACAATGCCCTAATTGCAAAGCAAAAGACAAACATGCAGCTCTCAACATTTTTCTTTCTAGGGCCACAGAAGTTGTCACAGAAGGGTGCACCTCACAAAGTGTTGGAGCCACAGCTACAAACCAAGCTGCAGATGCTTTTTTTGGGAAAACCAGATGAATTCATGGAAGCAGCTCACCCAGAGGTAAGTAAAAGGGCACAAGGGAGCAGTGTGCACCTCAGAAAAGAGATACCTCTTCCTAAAGTTTAGGGTTTGGGTCACTTAGTGAAATGACTGTCAAAAGTATCTTTACAATAGCAACAATTCTACATACAAGGAAGCCAATCCCAAGACAAGGTACCCAAATGCTGCTGCTATTGAAGAATGAAAGCATGTTAACTCTTATAGATTGACTCCTATCCTAACATGAGCATCTGGGATTTGCATAAGAGGAATTTGAACCCTCCACTCAGGTGTACTGGATCCACTGAGGTGCACCTATCATAAGTGTTGCTTCTCCTTTCTGCAGGTGAAAGCATAATCCATTCACTGAAAAAAAAAACAAAACAAAACAAAACAAAACCAACAAAAACCCAAAAAAAACACCAAACCCACAAACATATAAAAAGTGTTAAGCATGGAATTACCATGTAAAAGCATTTTTTCTTTCTTTATGCTACCGGAGAATAAAAAACATCAGTTGGAGAACAGGCTTACAACAGAATGACAACTGCTCAATAATGTGTATTTTTTGAGACATCTATCTCTTTTGGAAAAGAAGAGAATGTAACTTAATTGACACTTTTGCAAGCAATAGTTGCTTCCTTTTCAAGCATTCACCTTGCTGAGGAAAAAATTGAAATGCAGCCCAAGATGTAAAATATTGACGTTGCATTATTCAAACAAGAAAGCTTTGGTATGTGTCTCTTTTGTTTAACCATGCTAAAAGCAGAAGTGCACGGGGCATAAATGACAGAACAATAGGGCTCTTATGTATTTAAATGACATCAGACTCACAAAGCAGAGCAGAAAATAAAACGCCTCTAAACCTAATATTTCTTAAAATATCACAGATGCATAGAAAGATTAGAGTTTATTAACATGATCCTGTAGTGGTTTTTCTTTTTTATTAATGGAAGTCTTTTTAAGAATGATGTTATGTTTATATGTGCTAATGTACACAGAAAAAATAGTAATCTACATGTTAAGGTTGTCAACTTCAATATTTAAAGCTAGGCAATTCCTGTTGAATCTTTATTTGTCCCACTTTAATTTCTCAACTAAAAACCCAATCATTGATTATATGATCATACACTATATTTGCCACTAGCCTTCTGCCTCTTTCAGGACACAGGATGGATAATGATCACTTAACAAAGTACTATTCAGCATTACATTTAGTTTCATCTCTATTCAGTATGTGGCTTTATGACATGTTTATTGTATTCCTTGCTCTGAATACCAAACTATTAATGTTCTCCTGTTTTTCTTTTTTTATTGTACTCCTCACTGCACTACTTGACTGCTTCACAAATGACATTGAATTTATCTTGCAGTGCTCTTGTGGTGCAGGTTGACTTTTTTTTTTTTTTTGTATTACAAATGAAGAATAGGTATTTATTCGGGATAAAAGCTCTGATATTAAAAGTCCAATCTGAGATTCCTACAGTCCGATTTTTCCCAAAGTTTCTTAACTTATAATTCTGAACAAGTCTGCATTGTTTAACTGCATATATTTTCTGATATGCTAATATTTGAGTACTGCCAACACTTTCTAAAACTGATGTTAAAGTGTTATTTGCATTGTTCTGTAAGAACAACTATTTAAAATCAGAAGACAAGATAAAACACAAGATAAAAATGTTTTACTGTGAGTGTGGTTGAACACTGGACTAGGTTTCCCAGAGATGTTGTTGACTCTCTATGCCTCAAACATGATATCCAAAAGTCAACTGGGCAAGGTCCTTGGTAATGCTCTTTGGCTGACCCTGCCCTGAGTAGGGGATTGGACTAGATGATTCCAGAGGTGCCTTTCAACATAATCTACTCTCTCATTCAGGGATTCTGTCAGATTTTTGCTATGAGAGCTGCAAACAATTATAAAAGAGGAGAGACTGAAAAGTACAGACAGTGTGTTATTTGTGCTTAGTTCAAACTCATTAAAATCCTTTATGCTTTGGTTCAATCAAGATAATGTCAGCATAAATTTAAATAAATGAAAATTGTATAGCTGTGTTTAATCAAACATTATTAACATTCTGTATCTATATCTTTTAGATCAAAGATTGTGAAATGAAGCTAAATGTTTTCATGTGTTAAAAGGTGCCCCTAGTGAAAGAGAAATTATTAGTTTAAGATCAAGGAATTTAACAGCCAAGAAAAAAAATGATAAGTGATTCCAGTTCAAAGTAAAGAAATGTATGGAAATAGTATTAATTGCATGATTTAATCTATGAAAGCAGATTATTAGAATTTAAAAAACATAATTATGCTGAACTAGCTATGTGTATCCTGTGTTTCTTTGTATAATTTCAAATTACCTCTTTCTGTTACATAACAGAATGAAAAATACAAATTATTTTTTAATACACCAAAACTCACAGTAAGTTGTTGGAGCAAAATGCACGTTTGAAGATTCTGTAGTTCAAGGCAGATACCTAAACAAACAGGTGTGATACCGAAGGACTTGCCTACCTCTTCACTGTCCTGGTGATAAGAGAGATCAGGTAGGACCCACACAGCAATTGCACCAGTTCTCACCCATTGAGGGACAGGGGAGAGCCTCGCAGTGTTGGATCACGGAACAGAGACTACTTTCCTACTTAGTATTACCTAATGGGATCAGGAGTCTGTAAAATTGGGAGGAGGCTCTACACAGTGAGACTGGAGCTCTGTGCAAGGCACTGGGACATGATAGCATGTGGAGCTAGAGTCTCAATGGATATTGCAATTGGAAGACAGAAATAACAGAGGACCTGAAGACCCCTTAGCAGCTTCATCTCTGGCTAATGCACAACCATGCATCCCTTATATACAGGTGTCTTCCCATAAAATGACTCTCAGAGCTTTTGAACAATAGCCTAGTAGCCTCATAAGTCTTATCTCCTGCAGTGTGGTGCATCTAAAGGTCTTGCATAGATTCCTCCATCAATGCTCAATGGGAACAATTTTAGACACCAAAATTTGAAAATGCTGTCCTATGCCCTGAATATTGGAGTGATTCTTTTCGCACAAAGAGAGTCCTAATGAAACCAAGCCAGAGTGTGCAGAAGACAGAGATGACTAAAATTTTCTTTGCTCTCAAGAGGATACATCCCACAAAGTAGCACTTTTTAGGTCAGGATAAAAATTCAGTTTAAACAGTCAATGAATGTGATGTAAAACTAGTCACACTTGAGATGCCTTATCTCTTACACTGAACAAGATTAAAGAAAAAAATCATCATGTGGATTTCAAGAGACAAGCAAAAGATAGGAAGATGGAAAAAATGCTGAGCTGTAAAAAAATTTACTCATATGGGCTTAAATCAAATCAGGATGGATAGAAGGAAACAGAACAATGTCATCATACTTTAGGTCAGGATCCTATTACACATAACAGTGCCCATCCACAATCACAAAAATCAGACAATACTGTCCCTACTATCTAATCTAAGAAAAATATCTTTATAATTTATTTCTAAATAGGAAAGAATAATTTCTGAGAAATTAATCCCAGAGATTACTAACTCCCTGGTAGAAGAATGACAAACATAAATGAATCTGAATTAAAAAACATATAGTATATCACATTAGTAAAATTCCTATATTTTTTCTAGACCTTAACAACAGAAAGGGGCATTTTTCTCTGATTTCTAATAAACTTCACCTTTTTTTCATAACTCTAAAAAAATCCCTGAAGGCTTACAGACAAAGCTGTCATGTGTCATGATTTTCAGGCCTGTACCTTGTCTTTGGTAAAGTAAACATGATAACATGGTTCACTGGTAAGGCAAAAACTGTATACATATGAAAATAGAGACAGAGAGAAACAAAAGGTCAAGGAATGATATATTTATACGACAGAGAAGGTTTATGAAGAGAGCAGTCAAATCTGTATTTCAGTTACATTTAGGAGTTTAGAAATGGACATGCAGCATTTATATCTCCTGGGGTAGAAGAGTGATCTAGTGGGATCAGTCTGACCTGGGACAGGAGTTACAGGGTGGCCTGGTGTGGTCGAGTAATTTGATGACCTGCTTCTCCTTTTTCCACCTCAGTCTTCTTTTCTTTTATCTTTTCCTGTGGCTTGCATTCATGGATGCTGTCTGCTGTGCTGCTCATGCCCTTAGAGTGTGCACACCCTCTTTGTATTATGGATAAGTAGCTCTTGACATGTACATCTGCATCAGAGTAGAAAGGATTTATTTCTTCTTGAGCTTATCACTAAAGGACCAGTTCATTAAGGCTGGGCAGCGTTTGTTTGCCAAAGAGAGTTCCCTAAAACTCTGTAATTCTTTGTTCAAGCCCTTGAGCCCCCAATAAGGCAAAGCCGAGGCAAGGCAGAGATGAGGCACAAAATCGCAGTCTGCTGTCAGTAAAGATTGGTATATTTGCAACTTTTTCTTGTTGCTACATTATACGTGGCAGCTATGGATGGATAATTCCATGTATACCATGTTACTTCTGGCAGTTTAAGAAGGAACAGCACAGTACACTTGCAGCCACCATGAATTCCCAAGAGTTTTGTTATTTTACACAGTGCTGTCTAGTTCTACATTATACTCCTGCACATCTCTATATGCATTCTTGGTCACACAAATGCACTTGGTAGGGTGAAGAAAAATTTAAATAACAATGATAAATTTTTGCACAACCCAAGCTTTTTTTCAGATTAGCCAAATGCTTCTTTCTGTACTTCTGAGTCTCCCAAGGAGTTAATTTCCACAAGCTCCCACCCTTACTGCTTTAACTGTTATGGCTGTGGAAGTAACTTCAGAGACCTTTCCATCACCATTAGCCTTCATGTGCAAGAAAACAACATACCTGACTTTTAGACTCTCAACTACTAGTGCCTTATGACACACATCAGTTAAAGAAGAAGATTTCCAAAAGGAAAGGTTTCTAGAATTCTGGTTTCCCTTTTTCTCTCACACCTATCTAACAGTTATATTCCAAAATAATTGGGCATGCAGCTCGGGAGAAATGCAATCTAAAAGCAAGTGAACTTAAGCAAGCGTTCCTCACTATCTGATAATAAACAGAAGATGTTAAGGGAAGAAGAAAAACTTCATAAATTCATGGGCTTTCTTTCTCCATTTGTGCATGACTGTAGTAAATGCTTTTAGTTTTAATGGAAGTCACACTACTATTTATATATCTCCATATCTTCAGCCATTAGACAGTGCCTACTGCAATGATATCATAAACCAGATATACAGCAATGGAAAAAACATGGGTCTTGAATAAGAGTTACTACATTTCATTTACTTATCACATGCAATGGAAAAGGTTGTTTCTGGGATTTCTGTCATTCCAAAATACATGGGAAAAAGTAGAAGCGACAGACTGTAATTAAAGACTGCATTAGTGCATGTGCAAAAGCAGACAACGTGAAAATTTGAGGTTGAAATTTAATTCTCCAATTCCTGACCATTAAAATGTTTGGCTTTGTAATTTCAATATTTTAACATCATTTTTGTTATGCCATGTATATCTGTAGGACCCCACTTTTTAGTTTACAGCTCCTAAGGGACTGAATGCTGCAGAGTTAATGAACTTTCTCATCAGTTGGCCATTAGTTTGAACTGAAGCCAACTCATCAGGATGAAAAGCATCGTGCATCTAATGGATGTTTGGGGTTTTGTATAGAATGAGTTTGGCAGGTCTCTTTCTCTAGCTGCCACAACACAAACATGCCATAATGCTCTGCACTAATTGGCAGATTCAGTGAGGAGGCCAAATGTTGGCTGATCTATTGAGTCTGATCTCCTCTTTTTACCCCTGGAGGAAATCTTCCACCTCAGGTATGCTGTCATGGTTTGTCAGTGTTTGTCAAGCTTACCAGACTGCCTTCTTTCAAAATCCAGAGGATACCAGCCATGATGGATGTCCGGTGATGCCCCTTATTATTAGTAAAACCACACAACTGTTTAAAGATGCAGTTTGCCCTGAATACATTTTTTGCGCATAGGCGAACATTTCATTAGCTAAACTGAATAAAATGTCACCCTCCTCTACACAAAACTTGGTGCCTACATAAGTTTGTAAAACTCCTACTTGTTTCAGGGAGGGTTTGTGTCCCAGCTTGTATCAACAAGTGTTTGTGTTTATCCAGAGTTCCCTTATATTTATAATCCTTTATTTGCACATTCCAGAATTTATATATATAAATATATTATTTATTTCAACTCAGGACACCTACCAATCACTGCTCAAAAATTTCATAAGTATTTAATATTTATTTAGTCCATTGGATAATAAAAAGTTTGGTGGTGTACTCGGGAGAGTGGCACATAACACTGTATATAGTGTATTACTTGAGAATTGTATATGAAAAGTCTAAAAAGACATGACCACACTTGCTAAATTCATAATTCCAGTTTAAGGACAATTCATTAGTACTAAGCCTTAAATACCACTTTAAAGTATTTTTTTAATTCTAGTTTCATTTTTTATAAAGTCATAGAATATCCTGATCTAATGGAGATCATGGAATCCAACTCCTGGCCCTGCACAGGATACTCCAAGAACCACACCATGTGCCTGAAAGCATTGCCCAAACACTTCTTAAACTCAAGAGAGGCTTGGTGCTGTGACTTCTTCCCTGGGTAGCCTGTTCCAGTGCTCACCTACCCTCTGGGTGAAAAACCTTTTCCTGATATTTAACCTACTCTTCCCCTTTGGTTTTGCCCTTTGCTTTGACTATGTTTTTTATGAAATATGTAATGACTTAAATAGAAGAGGGGACTGTAAAATTGACATGTTTAGATTACTGAGTGTAGCAATGAAAAAAAGGCAAACCTTTCAAATCTAAATACCATACATTTTCCAATGTCAGTGACGTAAGTGAATAGTCTGCCATACATTGACCCCAAATGCTGTAACTATCTTTTAAAAAGTAATCAATTATTTTTTCTGTTACTCAGCTGTGCCACTAACTCCAGTGTTTCTTTCTTTTCTTTCTTTCAAACCCACCTGAAATATGTCAAGTTTAGGGGCAAAACTATGCTGGCAGGCCTGTTTCAGGACCTCTTCTAGCTCCTATACCTTCAAGGAATTTTCTAGGTGTTCTCAAAAATGTCAGAATCTGTCAGTCTGTTGTTCACTCAAAATTCAACAAAAAGGAAGGATCAACCAACAGGTGAACCAAGAAGTTCATAAAATCTTGGGCAGGGACTTTCACAGTTGTCTTTAGCATATTACACTTTGAGGGTTTAATATTTTTTCAGTAAGAAGCTTCCACAGTTACTGCCACAAACACTGATAAGAGCAGGGCTTAGATCTGTAGTGAAGGTACATGCCAATGAGTTGCATCAGGCAACAACTTTATATCTGTTAAAAACACTCCCACTTGGTCCCAATAGAAACCTTTTATAGTAGAACTTACTTCAGACAATGTTGTTTCTTTGAAATATTTTTGTAAAACTGCAGGGGTGGTGTTTTCTTTCTATTTTCAACCCTCCTTACAGGTTACTTGTATTCTCTGTAGTCCACTGCAATTTACTGAACCACAACCCTTTTTCTGTATTCAGTATATGGTCTGGAAGAGGACAGAGACAACTTAAAAAAAAAAAAGGGAAAGAGAGCCTGAAATTCCAAAAACCTTGAAGAAATTAAGCTTTAAATTTCTCAAAAGAGGTTGGATCAACTTTACTAGTAAAGGTAATGTTCTAAAGTCACATATCAATGCAAGCTAATAAGAGATACTGTGTCATTTGCTTCCTGATTTGGGGTCAGAAACTGCTCATCTTGTAAGGACTTTTAAAAAAACTGCTAATGCATACAAAGCAGATAAGAATGTTGCCTTTTTATTTGCATCTCTATAGATATTTTACTTGTATTTATATAGACATCTTGTATACTTATTCTTAATTATCTAGACTAGAGAAATTGCATATCCTAGGCAGGTATGTCTCAAGCACTTCATAAGGCTTTTGGTTTCACCTAAAGGCATCCATCTACAAGGGCAGATATTAAATGATTAAATTATGATCTATATTAAAACTTCTGCAGTTCCTCCACAGGTCTGATTAACTTTTATATTTGTAGTATTCTGTGTGTGAGTGTAATACCACAGGAATGCAACAATTGTTATCCACATATAATTATTGGGGGCCTTGGTGTCTAATGTGTTTTCAGGATACTACAGAATATCCCAAATCCTGTATACACAAAATCGTGAATAGTTTTCATATATGATTACAAAGTGAGTTAATAATTTGTATTTTACAATATTTGCTGAGTAAAAGGGGTCATGCTACACTTTTTGCATTCAGAAGCTCCAAACCCGGACTTTCCAACCCTTTATTTATCAAAAATGAAACATTATGCTAACCATGACCTTTTAACAACAGCATATTCACAGTGGCCAAAGGTTTTTATTGCTGACCTATTAATCTATTAAAAAACAATAATTTCCATGAGTAGCCTTTTTTAAGGAGAAGTAAAACAAAACTGCGAATATCAAAAGAATAAGGATTAAAATTCTCTAAAACATTCACCAAACATGGAATTCCTTCTTGTTTCCTCTGGCAGAACACATCAATCAAATCCTATAATTTATAGCTTTCCCCCCCTTATAAATCATAAATCCACACAGAAAAAAAAATCCATTCTCTACATACCTCTCTTCTAGTAATTTTAAATTTTCCCATGTCCATTAGGCCCTTACAACCTAATCTTGCTCTGCCAATTGCTCCCATGGTGAGATCATTAAGTAAATTATTTAAAGATCAAACAACCTGCAGTGACAATAGAGTTCCATGTAAGGTAAATGCTTCAAAGCCCCCCTCCCCCCTACTCAAATTATAGCTCTACAGGCTATTCATCACCTCTGGATGGGGCATGCCCCACCATTACTTGGCTTTTTGCTGCAGGCTAAGGTAGCACCACTAATTGGCCTTTGTAACAAAACTGACCTGTGGACAGGATAAAACTTGTTTGGAGCTTTAGAGACAACAATTATTCAAGGTTAAAAACACATCAATGCCAGAGCTACGTCATTATAATAAGGGTGAATGAATTTCTTCCTCTTGGGTCTTAATGTGAAAGAATGCGTTCATGTTGTGCCAATGACAAACAAAAGCTCCTTCAGGTAGTTGAACTGGCTCACTTTTCTTTCTTTCCCCCACCCTTTCTTTTTTAGCTCAAGGACAAGTAGGTCTATCATTTTCTTTATTTTTTCAGAACCCCTCACAGTGAGGGCCCTTTGATCTCTGAGAATAATGGTAGATGGAACAATTTAACTGCTTCATACAGGTGCAGGAGTTTATTTGACAGGTTGTGGCTTTTATTTCTAGCACATTAGCTGCATGCATACAAATGGGCTCTTGACAGATTCGAGCAGGTAGATGAGAATTTTTCAATTTTATTTTTTTTTTAAAGAAGCCTCAACAAAAGCCTGACCACACCTGCAATGATGGCACAATTTGAAATGCTGCATAAATTAAAGACAGGTAAGGCCACTGCATTTCCTGCTGTGAGTTAATTTCTACAACTAGGGAAAATAGCAGGTAGGGAAAAAAGCAGGCCACATCAAGTAAACAAAAAGGGATCCAGTCACTTGTTTCTCAAATTAAAGAGACCCTATTTGATCCAAGTTATTTTAAAATAAACAGTGCTACTAGACAGGATTTTATGTTGTATTGCCTATAACAGGATAGAATGCAGGATAGATGCAAAGTGAGGGAAAATGTTTTCAAATTGCATATACTCAGACCAGTACTTTTTTCCCAAAGGAAAATTATCTGTATGAATTCTCTTGTCCTTACAGTTACTTATCATTACGACTAGTAAAGTAAAAATCTGCCCTCAGAAGCCTTGTAAAAAGGGTTTCTTCACTCTTCTTTTTTTGTTTGTTTTGGGTTTTGTTTGGTTTTTCACTTAAAGTGCCATTGAATTGGCTTGTGTCAGGGATGCTATTCAGTAGGATACCAGCTAATAACAAGTCTGTTAAGGATTGCTCCTTCAGTCTGCTACCACTTATGGAAGCCACACATGCATGTTTATTTGTCTCCCATTTCCTGTTTTGATCTTGTTGCCTTTTTTTTTTTTTTAATGTATTGTAGTTCTTCAAAGAATATCCTGCCCTTAAAGTCATGTATTCAAGAAAAATAAGGCACAGGAATGCACAGATCTTGTGCTGACATAAATAATTTGTTTCGAAGTGTTATACCAAGACTAGTAAAACAGATGAATTTTTGCTAGAGTTAAGATATTTAATACTGGTTTAGCTTATTTGACTTGTGAGAATATTTATTCTAGACTAGCAGTCTTTATGACAATGTAAGCACTTTAGCACTGCAGGATTGTATAAATGCAAGTGTGACACTGTTTAAAATTATAAGCCTTGAGGTCACATTTACATCAGTTTACCTCTGCTGATATGGTTGTGACCAAGGGCAATATGAAGAGGTAAGACCGACGGTCAGTGCCGTGAAAAACCACGTAGTCCTTTGCAGTCTGAACTGTTGCATTCTGTGTTTGGTCACTGCACTGGGCTGCAAATGTGTTGCTTCAGAGCTACCGCGCTCCTGGAGGATACATGGCCCTTTTATCACCTGTGTGGTAACTATAGTAACTGTTAAACAGATTTGGTGAAAATTACACCTCAGTTCTCTGGGCAATATAATATTCTCAGAGAGGCAACAGAAGCACAAGACTGCACCGAGGAATAAATACAGAGGAGTATTAGTTTAACTATTTCTAATATGCGCATAGTGAGTCACATTCAAATGTAATTTAAGCATGGCATGTTTGTTCAGGTAAACTTGGTGTTTTACTCTGCATAAACAACCCATTCCAGTGGAGAGCTTGAGGAACACTTAAATATTTCAGAGGAAAAGTCCGAAAGTGAAGGTGCAAGTCTTAGAGTGAACTTTCCACTGATAGAACACAGAATACTGAAATTCTGAATTGGATATAAACCACAATTTTCTACTGGCACAGTATAAGACAAAGATTTCTGCTCCTGGCACATCCGCAGAGGATTTTTGAGATCAGCTGATGGGGGAGGTAATTTAACTATGCTGCTCTGCATATCATTTGGCTGTTGCAGTTCCTGCGGGGGCTCCACATTGCTGCAATGCTGCAGATTAAGAAACAGTCTCATGCAGGTCAGAAACCACCTGCAGAGTTGTGTCACCTGACAGTCTTCCAAGAAGTTCTGCTGCTCACAAGCTGGATTGTAAACAGCTGCTGTAGGGCATGAAACACACCACGTGCTGTGGACACCTCACCATTGGAAGATGCCACCCAGCAGCAAGCAGAAGGAATGCTACCCTGAGGAGCAGAAGATCACTGGGGACTTCCTAGTTTCCAGGTCAATGTGGGAAGTGCTGCCCAAAGCCTGTAATGCAAAGACAAGCAGCTCCCCTGGCCAGACCCCAGGCTCTGCCATGGCCAGTGTTCTGCTGAGAGTCTCACTGAGAGATCAGTATCTGACAATAAACTAAATTCCGTATTAAATTCTTTCTTCTCCACCCTGGACCAACTGTCCTAGGATGCCAACCAAGTGCTCTTTGTTCTAGAACAAATAGCCTCCTTCTTTGTTTGTTTGCCTGTTAATTAAAAAGTAAATTCTCATTTGGAAAAAGTGTAACATCAGGATGTGAGAAAGACTGGCTCAGAGACACAGCAATGAGTCCTGTGGGCAGTCTGCTGCTCCAGATCTCACAGCCAGAGTCCAAGAAATAAATGTGAGGTCTCCCAGCTGCTAAAATGGTTTCAGTAAAAAAAAAAAAAAGGAGATGTGAAATACGTAAATGATCAGATATTTCACAATATCTAATGAGAAAACAATTGAAGACTTATCCTGCTTTGCCTGTTTTGCCTTTGCTATTTTAACATTGGAAATAAAATACACTGTAGCAGATTGTATTTCTATTAAAGCTGTAACAGGTTTATGACAGTAGTAAAACAGTGCAGCAAACATGGAAATCAGCATAAGAATCTTTTAGGGTTCTTTGTTACACTTATTTAACTAAATAGATAATAGCTTTGTGGCATCTAAGTGTACGCAAGTAGAAGTAGTTTTTTTTTCAAGAATTTGAATTTGTATCTGGTAGCAGACTTTTTATATATAAATCTTAAAGGTCTCTGGAGTACCTGTTTCCTAATATCCAATGGATTAGAAACTAAGTTACAAAACCACAACTTACAGAAGTTTATATATAATTATATACATACCAGTTGATGCACAAGTTAAAATAGTGTTGGTGCAATATGGCAGTCAGGGATGACATCAGATAGTTTTTGTAATTATTTTGGATTTCTTTGAATGGATTTAAAATAAAAAAGTAATATTGTTGCTTCAGTGGACAGCATTTGTCCTTTCCATAGATAATTAATCTGCAGTGTTACTTCATGTTTCGTGTCATCTGAGACTCATACCATGGTATGGACCATGGAAACACCCATGAATTGTTCTAATGGCCCAAACGTTCTGTCCAAATGCTGACTGTGATAAATATCTGCAGTGACTTACCCTGGAATCACCCCGATTGAGTGATTTCTACTGGACTGGCACTCTTCTGCAGTGATGCATGTGGAGGAGCTACTGTATTTCCAGTCAGAAATTCATTAGCAAGTATGGAGAATAAAAAATTGCAATAATTATTTTTAGCACAAATAGGTTCATATTGCATAGCATATGGTTTCTTACACAGACGTCTCCAAATAGTTCAGCTGCACACTTATGCTAAGGGTCTTGCTACAGCTACCTGTTATTCCCAGAAAATATGACAGATCCACAGAGCTCTTAACTGTACCACATTTATCATACATTTCTCAGTGTGGATCTCACCTGGACAAATCACTTCGCTGCCTTTCTGGAGAAGTCTACTTTCAGGAAAAGAAAAAATTGCTCAGCAGGTCTTTTTAGTTATAAATTCTCCAACTCTGCCAGCTGATCCACTACAGAGAACATGGAAAACAGCTCAATTATTCTATTTTTTAGTGACACTAATGGAGATTGAAAAAATTACTTTTATATTATTAAGAAACATGGATTTATTATGCTATTTAAATGAGATATTTGAATGAGAATTGAAATGCATCGTAGTTCTAGCAATTAAATCCTGTAATCTTTGCTTTCTGTATGTAATTGAGGATGTAACCATCTTAACCTGTAGTAAACAAAGATATGCTTGAAGTCACAGAGAAAATAACTCAGCTGTTACGTCTCAAATGATCAGTGAACAATTGTTGTTATTTGTCTATCAGAAGACTCTGCTCCAAACTCAGATGAATTTCAGAGATGAAGGACCAAAACTGGGTATGGTATGAATGATTCTACTCAAGCAATTATCTAAAACAGCAAAGACTATGGTTTGCTAAGATCTGTAGTACAATGTGAAAGAATAATAAGGGTTTTTATTATTGGATTCTCAATACATATCAACCACCAATTATATACTCTATTTAGTTACTACATCTAAAGATAACAGGCTAACATATGCAGTGTTTCTTTTTAAGCTACTTTTTCACCATAAAAATTAATATAATAATTATGTTTTGATCTAGACTATCTACATGTAGAATATTAAGCAGCACTTAACCATGATTTTTTTCTCACCTACACAGAATAACAGAATTTTTTTGATTTTGCAGTTCCTTGAGTGTCTGTTTACTTCATTAAAAGTTGCTCATAATCAAGTTGACCTTCCTATAGCCCATTGCACATGCACATTTAGCATGCAGTGGCCATCACAAACAAAATTGCAGTTTGAATATTGCTGACTGAGTCAATGCTTTATTTTTTCTCCTACAGAGCTATAATAAAAAAATCTTCCCCTATTCATGAACAGAGTTACAGCCATCATTTATATTTGAAAAAGTTTATAAAGCCCAGATGTTTTCCACGCCTCTGGGAAAAGCTATGCAGCTCAACAGTTTAAAAACTGACAGTGTATGACAGGTACTTGCAATGGTCCAGCTAAAAGGTACCCTGTGTGTTGGATCCTGAAGTTCCTACTTAATGTTGCAATACATTTCTGCAGAGCAAAGGTTTTAAAAATTAATTCAAAGTCAATGAAAAGTATTATAATCTTTCCTGTCATTTCAAGGGCTTCAAATCTGAGTTCTACCTGATCTTAAAATTTTCCAGATGGTTAGACTCACATATGTATTCAACCAATTCACTTAACTTTGATGTCTTCATTTCCAAAAACTTCTACCCCTCCTGCTTTTTTTTTTTTTTTTCTATATAGCAAATAGATTGAATTACTGTTTTCCCCATTGGCTTTTTTTCCTATTTCACAAGCTACCTCCAAGGGGTTTTCATGTTAGGTCAACTGTATTGTCAACCTGCTTATGAAATTTCTCTGTGTACTTTCAGTAGATTTTTGTCTTGCAGAGCAAGCTGCTCATTCTGGTAGTAGAAGAACATTTTCTCTGATAGTTTCTAAAGGACAGAAACTTCAGGCTTTGGAATAACCTTTATTGGCTATTTTGTGTCCTTAAATGTGCATTTACATCTTGTTGCTTGCTCTACCTATGCCTGAATCTTTCTTAATTTTCTTGTGCTCTTCAGTGCCCTTCAAAATTCCCTGGCAAAGCTGTAACTGATCATAAAGATGGTATGTGGGAAAGCCTAAAGTAAGTGGTGAAGTGCATAGGGGGATGGAGAGTAGGGTTTGATTTGCTGCAAGCCACTTTGAATCTAGGACCTCATGACTACCTCATAGCTCTACAGGCAATGGAGTTTCCCTTGGCCACTGGTCCCTGTCATGACCCTGGCTCCGAATGGTGCCTATGTGTGTGACTTCAACCCCACTTCCACCAAGAGGGAAGTCATTGGGGTAGTGTTTTTGGTATGTTCAAGCAAGTGTCACCAGACTCCTCTAGATAAAAAGAAAATTTCCACTAAAGAGTATTGTACCAGATCATTGTATCACTACTGTAATTGTACCCCTTAGGTATTGCAGCAAAAAGCTGGTGCCAAGCTGTAAGATTTTCAGTCCAGGTGAAACGTGTCCTTGATAGCATGAGCAAAATTAAATGGGACAGGATGTCAGCGTCTGTGCCATTTAGCATTTCTCCTTCTCTAACAGTTGTTTGCAAAGAACTGTCTGGCCACCTGCACTAAAGAGCACTACAATCCTGACATTCACTCTAAACGTAAAAGTAAAAAAAAACAAAAACAAAAACCAAAAACACAAAACAAAACAAAAACCAAACCAAACCAACCCAACCAAACAAACAAAAAAAAAACACAACCAAAAAAACCCAAACCAAAACAAACTAAAACAAAACCAACCAACCAAACAAAAAAAACAAACAAAAAAACCCCATCCTAACAGAACAAATTATGTGGGCTGGTTAATCTTGTCAAGGTCGTATCATTTTCTTGAAAACAGTTACATTCTTATTTTGCTGCTTTGACATAGATTGGTTTGACTAGCACTGATGCTATGGTGAACAGCTGTAGGACTCACAGTGAGTCTTCTATTGCTAGTTGGTTTCTTTAACAAAAACAATTCTATATTATTTACCAGTGCTATTTGGTTGTGTAAGTACTCTATTACAATAAACAGGAAGTTCATTTGCCTGAGAATAAGGATTTTTCTCTTCTTAGTCTATGAATAATATGGAGTATTATCACTTTCACCCCTGTAGACTGAACTGTAGCACTACATAATGCAAGTTCAATCCATTTTGAGATGACTGCAAATTGTCATGATTTTTTGTTAGAGTAATGATCAAATATTGATATTTCTTCAGTTCATACAAATGGATACAACCTTTTTACATGCTACTTAGTCTATTTATTCTGATGTTCGCATTAGAGATTTGGAAATCAATGTAGTTTTCCTGTTATTCTTTTATGATTAAATCAATTGGGGTTATTTACTCATAGCAGAAAATATGGGTGATTGCAAACCCTATGGCTTGGTGAATTGCTTTCTCACTACTGCTGCCCTGTAATGAGAAGGCACAGGTTCTCTTCAGCGGTTGGCTAAACTTGCTCATGTATAGCAGCAATTTGAGGTGCAGAAATTGTTTATTATTAAGGGCTAGCAATGTTTCCTGCCAAAGGGCATCTTCATCATTTGCCATTACATTAACATTGACAAAGCATGGTAATACTAAAGCCCAGCAGTGCTGATCATACGGAGGAAAATAGCAGATACTTGGTAATTCAGCTTAAACCAGCATAGATAGACTCCTAGGTTAAAGACACCAGTTAAAAGACAGTGGAAAAATCAAATGGATGCACAACAGGAATTTTGGAAATATTGTTACTGAGAATCAGACCTATAAAAATATAGAGGATTGTTCATCAAATAGATTTATATTAAAACTCTGTGTAAAAGCTGTAGCAGTATAATCTGATATTCTAGACCTGACAATCAGATTTGGGGTTACCTTTCAGAGGCAAGAATAGTATTAATTTGCACAGTAGCTTTAAGTAAAGCTATAGATAACGCATTGGAATACAAAGCTTACATCACTGGAGTCTAAGTTTCCATGTTTATTTTATTTGTGTATGCACCATCCACACTTTTCTTTTGGAAGGGTAAGTGTGTGTATGTCTGAAATGTACATAATTGGCCATTCCCTTGGTACATCTAGAGAAAAGCACCTCTCATTCATTAAAATTACATGAGTTCCAGCTTATTTGATTAACCTAAAACCTGATTTAGCCTGCATTGCCTCAATTCTTATTTTGTGCAGTTCATTCCACAATCTTAAATTTGGAAACACTATAACAGTAACTGTTAAGGAAACAACAACAACAACAACAAAACCAAACCCAAAACCTAGAAATATTTTTTTTGTTGTAGTACCCTCTGACTGAAACTAAATTAAAGAAAATGGCACAATGATTAAGGTGGTGAGCTTCCCAAGCCTTAAGCAAAACACTTTTAAAAATCATCATGATGTGTATTGCAAGTACCATTACTTTTAAAGTGTGATTATATGAGGGTTGCATATAACTGAAGAAATCAGTTTAAGCCCTTGTTCAAAAGAACTCATAAACATATAGCTGCCTGCTATGTATATGTTTCCATCTCATTAACTTCAGTAATATTTAAGAATAAACTTAGCTAACTTTAAATCAGGAGTACTCCTGTTCTTGCTAATACCATGAGGATAACTGTTGGCCTCTCCCTCTCCCTCTCCTCTCCAGCCTCGTGAAAAATACTGCTTTCCATAGGTGAAAAATTGAGGAATACAAGCAGGTGCACCATAATACCTTGATTCACTAAACCTTTTGTATATCTGAGTACCACAAACCTTCTCCAGGCTTTGGCAGGTGGTCCCTGCCAAGTTTTTGTATGCACTCAGGTGACTTATTGTATGTACAATACATTTCATGAAACAAAATTTAGATTTTGGGGAACAAAAGAAAACATGAGATTTTTAAAGTGAAGCCCTGGAAAAATGCCATGACTTCCAATCCTCAAACAAAATTATTTTTATGGCTGAGTTTTAAATTTCTAAAATCTGACTCTGTGATGAAAGAACTTATAGACCCTTAATTATATCCGTAGGACTGAGTGCTTCTACAATAAAAGCCAGATGCCAAGGCCTATTGACTACATCTTAAACTTAAGACACAGACAAACACAAAGGTGAACAGCAGCAAACATGACAGGGCAGGAGTGTATTTAGATCTCACTTAAAAATCAGTGGAGGTAATTTCTCTTCCTTGACAGCTGCAATCTCATAAATTGAGCTCATTGATGAATGTTTTAAAATGTATTTTCTCTTTCTTCCTCCTCTTCTGACCTAAACAGGCAAAGATTGAAACCTTCCACACATAAAAATACCGAAGCCCATCCTTCCCAAAGCACCACTAGAATGCTTTTGTTTCTCTGAAGACTGGCCCTCCATATCTTGTTGTTTTGAGAGACTCAGTCAAGTGTGGAAAGAAGAAAATGGAAGCCAGAGGGACAAAGAAAGCATGTGGGTTTTTATGCAGTTTGTATCTCTGGACTTGGTAATGCTCTAAAGTTAAGAGCCAGATCTCAAGATCAGCACCATCAGGAACTTAGACATTGAAGGAATGACTTAAAAATGTGAGGGCACGGCTAAAATATTTGAACCCAGTGACAATGAATGACTTGCAATACGTAGTGAAGTCTGCTAACAGGGGCTGCCAGGACCCCTGCCAGTAGGAATGGCTGTAGTTCAGTTTGGAAGTAATGAAGGTACACACAGGTGTTGATAGATCTGAATGCTTAGGGAGCACTGCAAATATTTTTTAGCAGTGGTAGAAAAGCGACTGTGTAATATACTAGGCTGATTCCTACTTTGACTTAAACAACTCCAAATCTAGTGTCATTCTCTTGATTTCACCATTGTACCAGAAAAGCAGAATGTCTTTGGTACCTTAAAATATGATGTCAAAATTCATCATGCTTCTGAAACAAAACACTGAAAAATTCATGCATTTAATGAAACAGCTTTTCACTAATGCAGATGACTCCTTAATCCTCTCTCTCTTCCCTCTGTGAAATGACTTTGCATACCCTTGCATCTTCCCAGACAACAGAGAGAGACTTCCCTCACATCTTGTGGCAGTGCATTGTCAGAGTCCATGTCAATGGTATGCTGGAAAAGGGCTGCTTCCTTCCTTCCCCAGTACTGTGAGCACCTCATCAGCATCCTCCTTCTTCACCAGCCTGAATCTGGCCAGACATTCCAAGATCATTTTCAAACCTGGCTGCCCTTCAAGTGATCATCTTGGTACATGTTGCCAGTAAAATGCCAGTGGCCAGCTCCCTCTGGGTAAGCAATCTTCCTAATAGGAATAGGTCTGAAGTAATTATCAAACGTAATGTTTTGCATATAAGCAACACAGCTAAATACCTTGATGGAATCTAGTAAATTTTAACCACAATTTTTTTAGGATGTCAGTGACAGGCTCTTTAAAAAGAGTTAGGAAATATTAGTGTTTTGTGACTGCAAGCTTGATTTGCTAATAAAGACAATACCTTACCCCAAAGGTTTTTTCCAGCTGCAGCCCCTGAAGCACAAACATTGAGCTTGTATCACACAGAACTGTCAGTTGCTACTGGAGCCAGAAAATTGTTGTTTCAAATGTTACAGTACAGGAAAATCGCCTCTCTGCACTTGCTGCCAAAAAAATGACAGCTTAATTTATGCCATGCTGAAGCTACATTACAGAGCCATTCAGCCTGGCAGTTAAGTACACTCCACGCTCACATCTTTCCCCTGTGCAAGTGCACTGGGGAGAAATATACAGGGACTGTAATAAGGACAATTGGCTGCAGTGTTTTCCATGTCACTGGAAGTAAATGCAGGTGAAACAGTATCAGCAATAAAATACATCACCTGAACCTCATATGCAACACACCATTCGGCATGTGGATTCACATACAATCAGGAAGTATGTGTGACAGAATTGTTATACATGAAGTGGCTTATAAAGAGGTTTGCTTGTGTCAGACCTCTGGGTTTTATGTTGAAGGGAGGTGCTGAGGTATTACCCATGGCTTCAAAAATTATGTCAGTATCCTTGGTTCAGACCTTCAAAACTTGGCAATGTTTACACTTTCTGAAATTAAAAATCTGACAGTATTAAAGCACAGCCTAGTGTCGATATTTGTCATCAAGGTTTTCAGAAGATATTAAAGATTCACATGACATTATTTAAAATGAACCATCAACAAAACAAATCCCATAAAATTATCATCCTAAATGCATCCCAAGATTGCTATGTAGTTTTTTAAGGCCAAAGCTTAATTTTGTTTGACATTGAAACAATGATCATCCATGTAATAGAATGAAAGGAAATTATCATGTCTGTTCTTCTGCTTAGTTTATTCATATTAATCACATGGTAATTATGTCCAGAAAGATTGATCTTAAATAATCTTGCAAATGAAGAATTGTAATTCATTTCACAAACTCATCAAGATCAAAACCAGTTGATCTGGATGTCAGTTAATTTATTTCCCCTCTCCTTTCTTTTCTACTCAATGTTTGTACCAATATTAATGTGTGCAATATTAATGCTTACCTTTGGTATGCTTTTGCTAACAGCTAACTCATTCACAGCAGACTGGCTTCACAGCGGTTTTGGGAGGTAAAGGGCAGTAAAACAAAGGGCTCCATGAAATAAATCAAATGCATTTGCATAGACTTTTAAAGCATGGTCTTCTAATTTACTTGTTCTAGGGGTTTTTTTGCCATGAAAGCTACCCACAGTGAGTAGGACTGTATATAAAACTGCTGTGGATGGTTTGGAGAAAATAGTTCTTGCTAAATTGAAAATTTGGGGTACAACTAAATAACTTCAGAATTCATCATAAAGTCAGAACAATGTCAAGCTTAGAACTGGTATAGTTTCTCTGGGAGCTTTTGTGTGAGCTTGTGTCTACATCTATATTGGCCTGAATTAAACATTTCCTATACCTGTTTTCCCAGAGTTTACAATTTGAGTGAACCCCAAATCAGGAAAAAAAAAATCTCAGTTAAAATGAGTGAAATGTGCCTGCTAAACTAAAAAGAGCCAAAAATTCTGTGGTCTTTATGCTGAATTATAAATCTTGTTGTGGTTTGCTCAGAACCAAATGCTGGGAAGTCTTTCATCCATGTAAGATGAAGTCTGTCATTTAGTAAGGCAAACCAAATGAAAATAACATAATTCCATAATTTGACTTAAATTTTCAACTGCAATTTAGTACATTAATACTAAAATATGGTTTAGTCTTTTCTTGAAATCTCTCATGAATTTCTAAATGCAAACCTTTTCAAACTTCTGTCATGAAAAATCCTGTTTACTCCAAATCAGCCTTAGCGCAAGTTTTTATCTTACAGCACTTGTCTTTGTTTTTGTTTCTCTCTGTGTGTAAAGCCCTGGAATCGAGTCTCTATATTATTAGTACCTGTTCATAGATTGACGCTATCAAATCCATAATCTCTTAACACATATGGGGCATTTCACGTAAGGCATTTTCTGTGTGATTAGGAATGCTGTAAATTATCCATTTTCATTTCATGAGAAATAGGCTCCTCCTGTTTTACAATAGTCTGTGCCTATCCTATTCTTTGGAGGAAAAAACATGACATTCTGTTTTTTAGGTGCCATAACTCATTGCTAGTTGTACCACATAAACAACAGGCTTGTCTTTAGCACGTGTACCTCTGCTTATATGGACATGTACAAATTGTCTATATTTCATATACTCTATCCTTCAGCTGTGTCAGGATTCAGAATATTATTATCACACATGAAATAGGGGAGGTAATGCACTACTGGAAGAATGAAGCTCACATTAATCAATGATTAATAACCAGTTAATCAGACAAGGAATGTGTTTCCTTATAAAATTAACCATTGAAGACAAAGGAAGGTGCAGAGATGACCCAGGTTTAAACTACGTAGCCCTAGTAATTTAGTATATTAGCAAGAATAAAGAATATTTACAAATATGACAGCTGTATTTTACAACTTTTCTCCTGAGAAAACAAAAGCACACTGATGCTTCAACCAAAGTCAACCTGAAGCTCCTACTTTCACAGTATTAGCTAAACTTCCATGGTTTGGGTGAAATATAAGAACTCTGAGAATCTACTTTGTCCTAGGAACTCCCTTAAATCACTAGATGGTTGGTCATCAGGAGGAGTCATTAGATGAAATTTAGCATTATGAGTGCTTTAGGTTTTCAAATTTCTGATTAATGAATTCTAAGTGTAGTCCAACCCAGTACTAATCAGAGTGAGGTTTTTTAGACTGGGAGAGACCCTTCTTCTGTATGGTAAAGTGTCTCAAATCATAAAGCTGTAGATTGTGCAGCTACACAGATTTTTTTGTCTCTGTCTAATACTTTGAGGGTATTTGTAGTATAAGAATGAGGATTCATATGGAATACAGACTTGTGTATGTATAACATTATGTACTTTTTTAGATTTTATGAGCATTTTAGAAATTACACCTGCAACAAGCTTGTAATTTTTGTTGTGCATGATATGTGCCGCTGCAGAACTTCTCTGTGGTTTTCTCTAGGAATTAGAGCTGGAGTCATTGAGGATGAGATTGAGCCATTATTAACTCCTCTGTGCCTTAGTTTACCTATCTGTAAAGAAAGAAATAGCTTAACTCACATCTTGTCATATTAAAAATATTTCAGACTGTTATTATGACTGTATAGTGTCAGAGATGTTCCTCGTTCCTCATGGAGAAATAATAAAGATACTTTTGAACCCACAGAATGTCAGTTCCTGTATAAAAGAATAAAATTGTTCAGATACTTTTTCTGTTTATTTCCTTTATTTGCATTGTTTGCCACTGTTTGTCAGAGAGTTATCATAATACACTTCAGTTCATTGGGTGAGTTATTTGCTAATCTTATCTATTAAACTAATGATTGTGTGCAGCTTCATATATTGTATTTTGCTCTTTAGAACAGACAGGAACTAACAAGTAGTGAATGATAAGAGATTTTCAGGAGAATGGCTGTTTACATTGAAGTGATACAACTATGCCTTCCACATCTTAATAGAGTACATAATGCTGAACAATGGCAGAGTACCCTATGAGATTCACTGTCTTTTAAGGGCTGCCTTTGATTCACTTAACATCAGTCTAGAAAGTCTAAGACATTAAGCTTCCTGAAGTTACATGGCAATCACATGAGTCACCAAAAATTTCAGTAGCATGACTGCTAACCTCAGAGATTTCGGACCACTTCAGTGATTTGAATTACACAGACCATATATATTCCTGCAACGATAATCAGTTTAGGTGAGACTAATGCTTCAAATGAATGTGTGGTTTACATGAAATACAGTATTCAAGAAGAAGCAAACATGTTGTCCCTTTGAACAGTATTTTATCATATTAATTAATTAATTCTGTTACTGACTGGAAGTCTGAATATTAAGTTCAAGTGTCCAACAGATCAGAAAGCTAGTAATAGTACTTGAACAAATAAATTACATGGTAAAAAGTGATGAGGCTTAATTGTGACTATAACTTGTCTGAAATGAGAAATGCAAAACCTGAGGACTGCAGTTACAGTACTTAAAAGAACACTCAAAATTTTTAACTGTGCACTTCTGCCAATGCCACCAACCAAAGCTGATAAAGCTAAAATAGGTGAATAGAAACTTCAATGTGGCAGACATTCCATTTTACAAGAAGCAATATAAAAACAACTTCCAGAGCACAATAAAATGCTACCCCATTTAACAGGAGACAGTAGGACACAAGAGCTGAGTTTAGTTAATCCTGTATAGAACATACCTTGCCTTTCTAAATGAGTGCTACCTACAAAATCTGCATACTTGTATTGGACTCAGAGGAAGGCTGAAGATCAGAGTCCCCCTGTGCACGTTGCCTGTTCCCATTTTCACTGATGTATAAAACTAGTAGGTTATCAGTCATTGTCATGCAGACTTTGGTAAGCATCACAGTTTTCATTTTGCTCATGTTTTAGTAACAGAAGCCTAGATGTAGCCTTCCTAGAGGTTATTGATGTATAATCTGAGAACTGCATATATAAATTAATTAATTGCACAGATACATAAATGAGTTAATTGCGTATTAGATTAAACTGGTGTGGACATACCTGATGATAAAATTATTGAAAGATAAAATTCTTTCATTTGTCAGAGTCATTATTGCATGTTTAATTTACATTTTGAAGGAATATAATTAACCAGGATCTTTTAGCAACTGGAAACAGATTACATCATTTTTCTTCCTTTTACTGAATGAAAAATATGGATGGGATAGGTTTTGTTTAATGTCAGCTTGTGAAACTTATTCTGTACTATGGTCTGTAGAAAAATACTTAGATAAGCATTAGGTGCTGCAGTGTTAATATTAGGTTGTGATTTTTGGGACAATATTCAGGATTGAAAGGTGCTCTTGCTCATTGTGAAGGACAGATCCATGTGCCTCATCCATAGCTTCCAGTCCCACTGAAGCCATGTGCCATTGGCTGGAAATACCCTGCCCAGCAGGTTATCTTGCTGTATCGTCAGACAAAACAGCTTCAAGTCTGGTCTTGAGGAGCAGATAGCTAGAGGTATTCATCACATGACTCTGACATTTTTGTTACAGAGAAGTTAGCTCTTTTCTGTGTCTGTGTTCACTGGATAATTTTTTATTCCTTTTGTATCATATAGCTCTCCAACGACTAGTTTTTTGGTTTTTTTTCTTGAGTACATGGTCTTGTCAGGTAATGAATGTGCCAAACTTCCTGACTGGGTTAATTAGGAACAACTCTCGGGCATTCATCCAGGTTCCAACCAGGAGAGGGTTAATTTTTGCAGTAGCCAGGAGTGGGCATGGCCAGGACCCAGAGGTTATTCTATACCACCTCACAGTCACTGCTGTGGGAGAAAGGAAGGGAGTTTTTTCGTGAAAGAAGGGGTTCCTTCCAGCTGAGTAAGCATAGCACCTGTTCCAAGCTGAAGGGAGTGGTTACATAACATCAGTTCTGAGCTGAGGGAGAGGTTCGGGTGGTGTGGCTGTGGTCTGGTTGGTTTAGGCTTCAAAAGGAGCATTTTTATGCATGAATCACTCTCTCTTTTGTGTGGTGGGCGTTGGCCAAGCGGTGTAAGTCTCCGCGTCTGGAGCCGGCTCCTCCTCTGAGGACGCCGGTTCGAATCCCGAGGAACTCGCTGTCACCGTCCGAGCTGCTCGGCCGTGGCAAAATGAACCTCAGGAGGAAAGGGAGTGGGGCCGGTTCCACGCACACTGTGCCTCACCTAAAAAATCCATTGCGCAGGCTTATCCCAAGATCTTCGTTCGCGAAGTCCAGCCAACAACAACTCTCTCTTTTGTACTCCTTTGCTATTAATATAAATATTGTTGCATTAATATTGGTAGTTTTCTTATCTCATTGTTTCCAGTAAATTGTTCTTCTCTTATGCCATGATCCTTACCTTTTGTGCCTCCAGTTTTCCTCTCTAGCCTACAGCATGGGGGAAACCAGGGAAATGAGCAAGCAAGTGGGAGCGTGATTTGGAGAGTCTCAGTGGGAACACTAAACTGGGGAGTACCATTCCTCAACCACAACCTGGAAAAGCCAGGTTTTGCGTTTTTAGCCTTGAGGTAGTTTAATCCTTATGATAGAAGAAACATTAGGATTCCATTGTGGAGGAAATCGATGCCTGTACACACAACTACATTTGTGTGTTGATAGTCAGAAGGTGACTTTCCAAAACTGGAGACATCACTCGAGTTTTGCAGCATTCCACAAAAAAAATCCTTAAAATGGAGGAGAAAATAGTATGACATAAGAGAAATTCTGTTGCTCTTTTCCTTTTTTATTAGGATTTTCATCCTTCCTGTACCTTTCAAGTCCAACTCATGTATTCCTGATCTCATTAAAGTATATCATTAGGAAAATAAAGTACCAGCAGACTTCTCCTTTCATGAACATAACCCAGAGATAATATTTCTAATATTAAATAAATAAGTAAGTAAGCAAATAAATTTTAAGGAAGATGAAAACTCTCCATCATATTTTCCATGCAAATAAGCAAATGAATGGCAAAATGGAAGAAATGCATCTCTACAAGCTAAATTGGAAAATATGTATTGAGGGAAATACAGTGTGTAACTGTCATTATGACATCTACTGTTTTCTCTAATATCATGCAATTTATTGAAATACTTCAACCAATTTCAATTTTACTTTATTCTTAGGAAAATAAACTTTCTAGAAAGGCTATATGAAAATTTCAAGAATGTTATTGCAACGAAGGGTTCCTTATCTGATCCCAAAAAAGTCCTAAACTACTTAAAATTTTTTGTTAACTGGCAGAAAATCTTGTTTTAATAACATCATTGTGATTTCCTCTAATAAGAAAGAGCAGGGAATATAATAACAGAAACTCTAGTAATATGTCCACAAATTATTCTTCCTAATGGCTTATGTTTAGAATCATAGAATCATAATATGGTTTGTGTTGGAAGAGGTTTCCAAAGATCATCTAGTTCCAACTCCCCTGCCATGGGCAGGCACACCTTTCACTAGACCAGGTTGCTCAGAGCCCTCTCCAACCTGGCCTTGAACACTTAAAGGAAAGAGGCATTCACAGCCTCTCTATGCACCACTGCCAGTGCTCCAACACCCTCTGAGCAAAGAATTTCTCCTTAACACTCTAATCTAAACCTGCCTTTTTTCGGTTTAAAACTATTGCCCCTTGTATTACCACTCTCTACCCGTATGAAAAGTCCTTCTCCCTCCTTTTTATACAAACCTTCTTTAGGTACTGGAAGACCTCAATGAGATCTTCTCAGAGCCTTCTCTTCTCCAGGCTCAACAGCCCCAGCTTCCTCATCCTGTCCTCTCCGTCCCTCTGACCAGGCATATGACCCTAGGATTTCTGAACAGTGGATCAGTATGAACACCAGCATTACACCAGTTCCCAAAATTCTACTTGTGTCAATTTTTCATCTTCAAGGGTATGAAATTAATGGACTAATAGGATTAATTATGATTACTCAGGTAACTGTTTACTTGATCAGGCATACACAGACCACAAACTTGCAGATTAGTGACAACTACATATTTTTTATGATTTTTACTATAACTTTATTAAACTTAGACTGTAGTTTTCATTATTGAAATATAAAACCTCAAGTTGCATTATGTGCAAAATTTGACTTGCCTAATTCAAAAAGTGACATGCAGTCAGCTGGAATCTTCCTTCCATTTTGTCAGTTTAGAAAAAAGTAAAATACAAAATCAAGTCATGGACCTCACAACCTCCACTTCGAATCAAACTATCTTCCTACTGGTAATGCTGCAGTAGGTCACTTCTCTTTGGCCCCAGACATGAACTGGCTAGATCTGACCAAAATGAGTTTTGTCACTTAAAGCCCACAAAGCGGATACTCAGACGCCCTTCTCTGTACAGTCGACAACTGTGTTGCAAAATAATGAACACCTACACATGATCGTTCTTTCCTCAGTTTCCCCACCACTTGAGTTTATTTGGGACTGGTTTTCCCCAGAGTACAGCATCACCTCTGTCTCCATCTTCAGTTAAGACCCTCTGGTCTCTTACCTGGATCTTCAGAAAATCACTGAAGAAGACTGTGTGATTTTGGCCTCATGTTAGGTGTGGTTTTTTTCATAAGTTACCCTCATTCATACCAAATTATACTTTGTTTTCTTCATATGGAAAAATGGTTAGGTCATTTCATCTTAATGGAAGGCAGTATAACACATCCTGTGTTTTATTGTTCAATAGATATTAGTGTTTTTTCAGCAAACGTGAAGAGTAATTTTCTATCAAACCGCAGTATTCAAGCACAAAAGCAGTCTTTACTACATCAAGAAGATACTTGAGCTCTGACACAGTATTAAGTTTAGGACAAAATTCCATCAACTGTTTAAATGTGCCAGTACTCTAAGCTTTTCGAAGGCTCCAAGGAAACTATCTCTCTTATTGTCTTAACCTTATAATCTGTGCACTAAGATGCTTTGCTTTCCTTAATTTTTTCAATCATCCTTTAAAAATAGTATCTTATATTAAAACTAAATTACTGCATGTATTGTAAAATTTATTTAGCAACAGAAATTATGATAATTTGGGTTGCTTTTTTTTTTGAAAGTGCTGTACCTTGGAGAGACTGATCCTTTAAACAACTATTAACAGAAAACAATCTCATAGGAGTGAGTATTAAGATTTTCTTGTCACTCAAAAATATTATAACTCATATTTGGAAACACTTTTTAAAAAATATTTTGTTTTAGACCCCATCAAGGCAGATAAAGAAGAAGACAAGGATAGCAACTAAAATAAGAAATGTAAATTTTTCCCTTCAAAATTGAAGTGTTTTATAATAAACAAAGAGCTAAATTTCTAGTTGCTAAGAGACCTACATCAAAACAACTACCTTTTCCTTCTAAATAAGGATTCAGCATAGGCTATGTTTAACTCTTTGTGATCTCCAGCTTTCCACACTATAACATGGAAAATAAACAAGGTAAAAAAATACATTCATGTAACTATAACAAAAACAGTTAATAAAACACAGAGTATATAACTATTTTATTAGCTCATATTTAGGATGCTTTTTCCTCATTAAAAAAAAAAAAAAAGCAACATGGCAGAGTACATAAAATTACTGTTTTATTTAAGTAAAAGGGCTCTGTCTCCAGAATGTGACCCTTTAAATAAACAAAAAGTGATGGTTTAAGCTATATGTTTAAGTAGTGCTTGTGTTGTACTGACTGATTCTCACAGTGTTGGTGTCTTTGATTCACTGTGTAAGGGAATGTGTGGCTGTGGGCCAGCAATAACAACCCCAGAAGCCTTTAAAGAGTCAGCAGCTTTTCCTTTTTTTTCCCTCCCCACCATCCCCTCCTCTTTTTTATGTCAAGGAAATCAAACACACAGCTAAAGGGCATCATAAATATATCTGATCACTGTTCAGGGGGTTTCCAAAATGAGCCACTGGAGAGACCATCTTTATTGCAAGACCAATCTCAGTTTTAATCAAAGCAAATGTGCTTTAAAACCTAGTTGATTAAACTGGAGTAAATGTCAAAATAAAGACCAGAGAACAGTATTTACACAGAAGACATGTTCCTCTCACTTGTGCAGTGCCAAGGACATGTTTCTGTACTGTTCTAAAAACTTTCCTATTCATCGGGAAATTTGTCCGAAGTACCTTCTTCTGTGCTCTGGGAAAAGATGAAGAGGAGGCACCGTACTTTTAGTTAGCTTTTCAGCTGCTTCAATGTCTCCATAGATACTTCTCATGTCTATCTCATTCAGCATTCAGTGAGTCTTCCTCCCTTCTTTAACCACACAACTATAGTTACTTATCACTTTTTGGGTCTTTAAGAATTCTGCCTGTGAAGAGCCAAGCTTCTTCATCTAGAATCAGAGCTTATGATCAGAGCAGAGTATTCCTCCAACTGACCTTGTCTTGCTGCAGGTCTAGTGGAAGAGAAAAATGCCAACTCTTAGTTTGATTTAACTTCAGCTCTATAGACAACATGCCACCTAGACACTAATTTCTGACACTAGAAGAGGTGAAAATCGACACCTGCTTCCACATTCTTGCTGACTGCTGAGCTGTTTGAGTTTTTTTCTGGCAGAGAAAAGAATATCAAAAGACAGACGATCTAGATCACCTAACAGCCCGTGGGAAATTCAGTTTTTGCCAAATTGGACAACAGTAGGGCAAGTGCTGCACTTTACTCACAAGAACAAACAGGGTATCAAAATGTATGCTAAGGAAGTTTATCTAGTTAGAAAGGTCAAAATATTCTGAGTAATTGAGTGGTAGATGGCAGTATCTGGCAATACCTGAAAAACAGTGAGTTGAGTATATAGCAGTCCTCCTATCAAAAGTTGCCTGTTTCTTCCAGCTTCCTTAGGCATTAACAACCTTTTAGGAACTATGGGGTTTTCCAGCTGGTCCTCTGGAATACTTTGATTCTCATGGAATCACAGAACAGTTGGGATTGGAAGGAACCTCCAAAGATCACCTAATCCAACCCCTTTGCCGTGATCAGGGGCATCTTCAATTAGATCAGGTTGCTCAGAGCCCCATCCAATCTGATGGGGAATGTTTTGAGGAATAGGGCATCCACCACCTCTCTGGACAACCTGTTCCAGTGTTTCAGCACCCTCATCATAAATTCTAAACTAATTTAAATTGATCCTCCTTTAGTTAAAAATAATTAACCCTTGTGCCATTGCAACAGTCCATGCTAAAGTGTTGTCTCTTGTTTACCGTGACTCTCTTAGAGATAAGGGCTGTCCATCACTCCATATACTGTTTGGTGAACCGTCATTGGGAAATATGTGGCATTTGAGCTCCTCAGCTGCGTCTGAAACTCCAACCCTTTGAGAAATATAAATGACCTCCAAATTTGGTCCAGCCTTAGGATCATTTCAGTCATACTAATCGTAATACTAATGACCTGTGCCTCAGCATGCATAAGCCTTCAGTGTCAGTGAAATGGATTTCACAGACCCCATGTTTTCCATCCTTGCTTCTTATTCGCCTTTCATTCCTGACTTGGGATTTTTAAGGACATTTACATTCAAAAATTTTATGGAGCACACTTCCATCATATTTTTGATGAAGAGTCAACTACGGTGGGGCTGAGTAATCTTTCCCACCAGCGTGAGACAGCTTATTCTTTTGTTTTGATATTATCACCATATGGACTACCTTATAGGTACACATGGAGGTGTTCTTGTTCTTGAAATCAGCTCTCCCATAAGCATAATTCCTGAATCAACCTGTTTGTTAATTAATTGAGGGTTATTTAGTATTAAACATGGCCTCTAGAGGACAGCAGTGCATATTTGGGAACAATGCTGTTAGTATAAGCATAGTGATCATCAGTAACCATTTGCAGTTGTGTTATGTTAGTCTTTATTTTCTTAGGTGGCAATTCTGAGATCCCGCTAAAATACACTTATGTTACTTGATACTCTAAAAACCCAGATAAAACAATTTGCTTATTTCATCTTCAGTTTATGTGCACTTTAATTATGGCAGTATCCACCTTCTATCAAAATCATAATCTCTGTGCCATCTAAATGACATCTTTTTTGATCCAAAATTATTATGGGAACAGAACCAAAACAAGTCACCAAATCACAAAGGGTGTCTATTATTTAGGCCTTATATTAGGTCTGATAGTTTCCTAAGGCATTTGCAGATGTTTCAAGTCAGCTTTTCCTTTTAAGCTGAAGAGGAAAGCTTGTTCCTAATACTAAGTGCTATGTCAAAGCAAAAATTTAGATGTTTTCCACTTCCTGTGGTGACTGTTACTTGTGTTTGTCACATCACCATTTTGTGCCTGCCTATTGAATGAAGTGACACTTCTGAGGGTTGGTACTTTCAAATCTAACACTGCTGGGCAGTGTCCACAACTTGGTAAACCACTAGAGGCTGAGTTGCTCCAAGGAAATTGCATCAGAAGTTTGTAATGAGATAAATTAAATCAGAACTTGACCATCCTCATGACAGGTGATGGAAGGATAATAGAACAGTCTTGAAGTTTGAACCTCCTTTCCTTCTCCTTCAGACCATACAGATATATATGGAAAATATTTATTGTAAAAAAATGTCTTCTAGAAAAATAGCAGATGCTTAGTATTTATTCTTCCTTGTGACAGTCTGGAAATTTGTGCGTATGTTACAAATTCTGTCTCTATGAACCTTTCATACAACTATAACCATCAATGTTAAGAGTTTCTCGCAGGGTCTATGTCATCTCTCAACATACTTTATCCAGAGGTAGCCGAAAGACAAGAGAAAAAGTTGTTAGCATGGGATAAGTGCCTTGGAAAACAATGAGCATGACAGCAGAATGAACAAGTCATGGAGTCTACAGAGATACCTGAGGACATTAACTGACCTGTGATTTAACGTGTCATGCCTGCCCTTGGGATTGAGAGCACAGCTGGCTGGTCAGCTGGATACAACCAACAATGTAGAGCAGGAAAGCAGAAGACAAAGTTGCTCTAAAGAGAGCTATTTAAAATGAGAGTGGTCTCTTGGCTCTCTAGGCCGGAGAGTCTTAACTAAAGAAGGAATGCTCTGGGCAAAAGAGAGAACCTGAAGTTAAGGAGGAGTCCAGAGAGTGGGGATCAAAAGGATGCAGGGGTAAAAAAAGGGGTCAGAAATTCAAAGGACTTCTATTGTGGAGAGGAAATGAAACCAAATGTTTTTATGTGCAGATTTTGCTACCTTTGTATGAACCTGTAAATAGCTCTTTTTGCATATGAACAGTGGGAATGTGTTTTAGAAGTTGCTTTTGAATGCTTGCCTTTTTTGTTGTGAAGAAATGGAAAAAGGAAACACCCAATCCTAGTGAGAAGATGGCAAACTGCAGAGCAGACTGGGGGAAAGGGTTGGTGACAGCACTTGTTTGGGGAGAAATGGGACTGGAATACCTCCTTACCCTTCTGGGCAGTAGTGCTGAAATAGAGAGACTACCTCTGCAACGAGCCAGGGACATACTGGAGCACTGTCAGGCTCAATAAATTCAGAAGTGTCAGTCCTAACTCAGTTTCCTAAAATAAGGTGTTCTGAAGTCTGTGCAGTCCATTGAAGAAGGTCCTGTTCTTGGAAACAGAACGTCTTGCTATTCATTCATTTTTGAGGAACTGTCACGACAAGCCAGTTCCCTTCTGGGAGTGCTGGACTGAAATGCTGCCTGGCTATGAGGGGAGAAGAAAGGGCAGGATGGACACTCTTTCTAAAAATAAGCACATTCATGCAAACTATATAGGAGCCCATTCATATAGAGCAAAGTAGACATTTTTTATAATTGAACTAATAATATACTAACTTACTTCCAAAATAATCAGAAGCCTAATCCCTTGCTATCAGATATGAGTTTCAGTAATCCTTATGTTAAATATGTCAAATATTCAGAGGAGTGGTACACAGAAAGCTTTACTAGACTAGATTGGGTGTTTAGTTTTATTTTATTTCCAGTTTTTGTGCCTTGTTTTTTAACACAAGCTTTGACTTAAGCATGTCACAGCGCTTCTGACACATGACCTATTCAATGGTGTGGTTCAGTGTTAGTCTAATCAAAACATGTTAGACACATGAATATTTGTGAAATGTACGGATGACAGCTTCACTGTATGCATCCAGGATGAACTATCTCTTCAAATGAATGACATCAATGTAATCTCTCTGAATTCAGCAAACTATAAGTCATGTCAGCTATGTTCTCCAACTTTACAGGACTGTAGGACCCTAATCAATCTCACAGTCATGTTTTTAATCCAAAATGTTTAACCTTGCCCATTTACAATGTCATGCCTTGAAACTCGCATAGCAAACCAGACTCATTTCCTTTCTTAGAAATTGTCATTAACAATTTCTGTACTTGCTGACTCATAAACAATATGATTGTCAGGGAAGTGTCACTACTTCCTGAAAATTACTTTCTTATAAAAATATTATTTGGGGTATTATTTTAAAGTCCCTGAAAACAACTTAAAATGAAACATTAAATAAGTATACATTTTTATGTAGAGAATAAAATATTTTTTCTATGTGTTCACAATTTAGGAGGACAATATAATCTTCTAACCACGTTGATTATATGCCAGATAATACATGTTAAAGATACCTTGTGTGATGGAAGCATAATCTTGTCAAAAAATTTGCATATGGCATGTTGACCTATTAACTCCTCCATCATAATTAGCTGATTAATTTTAAATTGTGTAATTTTAAAAGAAGCTAGGAAAAAAACCAAATAAAATACTCAAAATTCAAAACACCAGATTTTACAAAGTGTGACACTATCAAACAGAGAATCACACAAATATATCACATCAATGAAGCTATTAAGTATATTTTTGCACTAATTTTAGGGGCTATGCTATTAAAGGATTACAGTATAGGCAATATTTTCCAAGACTAAAGAATGTTCCACTGTACGGTAGGTACTGAAGGAGGACTAATGAGAAAAAGAGTGATTGTGACAAGCAATTATGTCACCTATGTGAATGGCTTAATTTTCTAAATTAGCCACTTTGATAATTATGACATCTCATTTGTCTTTTAATTCCATGAGCTGTGAAGTTTACCTTTGATTTTTTTCCAATCAGATAAGAGGCTTTGATAAGCCAAGGGTCTATTATGTGCCTGAAAAACTCACATTTCGGTCTGCTCATCTGCTTGAACTGGATCAAATAGCACTCTTCACAAGAGCTCTCCAAACAAGGCTTCCACTCCTTCTATTTGCACTAGCTATTAAAAAAAATATTTGCTAAGCAAATTAATAATGTAAATAATACTGCAAGTGGGAATGTTTAGTCTGCTTAAGAGGGAAGGCAAACAAACAGTTTTCAAGCACTTTTTAAACCACTTGAACAACAATCCATTTGCATACAAGCAATTAGCATGTTAATTACAAATGGGTCTTATCCACTCATTAGAACATTTTTGAGATTCACTGACAAATACAGGTCTTTCTTTAATTATCTTGACTCATAGGGGAGTGATGAAACTCGTATTTAATTAAATTCAAAGAAAATAGTAGTATTTTAAAGAATTAAAAGGGAAGAGTAGTATTTTAAAGAATTAGCTCTTATTTGGGATTGAACTACATTAATTCTTCTAAATTCTGCCTTCCTGTGGAAGAAAAATGCCCACAGTGTTGTGTATGGCTAATATAGAATACGGAATATAAATATTTCAGGCAATTTTTGAATATATACGTAACTCAGCTTTCATATTGCTTACCAGAATAGGTATGTAATTTCTTTGCATAGATCAGGTTATTGACTGTGAGAGAGAACACAATAGTTAATGACTTATGGAGGAATATGACAAAATAAAATGCCATTTAACATGTAAACCCATTTAGTGCCATCTTTTCCTCTATATATGGAAGCACTGCTTGCTATTCCACCCCAGAGGGAACAAGAGTGGACAGACTGTTCTTTTCAAAATAAAAATACGCTGCATTGTCATTATTTCTCCCATGCCTTCATATTGGCATGAAATCAGCAGGAATCAATGAAAAGTAGGCTTTGCTCTCTGATAACAGTCACAACTGGGCAGAATACAGTCCAATTACTTTGATCAGGATGTCAATATTTGTGATACCAAAACACTAGCCATGCAAGCTTGGTAGTGGACAAAAGCTATGCTACTTAGTTGAAATTTAGCAGTAGGTATATCTCATTGTGTAAAGTGCTTGTATGGCTCTTACTCAAAGAGTCTTTTCTGTTTATTTGCTATATAGTAAGGGAGGTTTTTTATTGCTTATTTTTGCCAAAAGCATTTCCCACTTCTATTCTAGAAAATACACAGATGTAGGAAGGGCATTACAAACTCTCTTGGTCACTGCTAAATGATGTGTGCGCAGAAGTTATTGCTGTTCTAAACTGTCTTTTAAATGATATTGAATCCCTCTGCTCTTGGATAAGTACCCAGGTGAGACACCAGTTAACAATGATGATAGACTAAATCACAGCTTCATGAAAGTATCCAATCCATTTGAAATGTCATGTGAGTTTTCGCAGTACATACTTTTCCTGACATATTTGAGTGATGACAATCCTTTTCGAAGTGTATTTAAAACAAAGGTCTATTAATGTTTTGAAAGCCACACGCACTTCAGCAGCTGTATCATATTTTACAAAAAAAGTAATTAAAATTGTAACTTTCCATGTTCCTCTTTGGCTTGCGTTTGCAAACTCAGGTAAATGCCTGAAAATCTCACCCGTAAAAATCTCATTTGTCATGAGACACAAGCTGAACTCCTCAGTGTGCCCAGATCTCTGAAGGTTTTGTGAAAGTTTGCAAAAGAAATCCCATGACAGGCTTGGAGACACAGTTGCTTGCAACAACAAGTCACTGGGCACTTTTTCATTGCTCTCTTCTACATTTGTCTTTGACCATTTCTTGTTCACCTCTTCTATCCAGATTTTCAGAAGTATCTGAACAACCCTTAGGTTGTTTTGTAACATGTGGAACAACAGCACAGTCCTATGTACCAGAGTTAGACTAGATGATACCATGAGGTTACTTCCAAGCCAAATGTCTCAGTGATTAAGTGAGTACCATTCTCGTACTGTAAAATCTCGAAACAGAAGCATTTGTTTAAAACATCTGAAATAGAGAATATTGAACTATTACACATAGTTTCCACAATCAGCAGCTCAGCTTTGTAAAAATAAAACTTTGAATAATTGCAATATGATAAATCCCTCTAAACAGTGAAAAGGAAAATTTAAAAAGATTAGTGCTCATAATTTTACTTTTGTTTCTACAGAACACTCTTTACCTGCTCCAGGCCCAGACTATTTATAGCTGTAAATTAAGTAAAGCCATAATATGGAGATGATTGTATCTAAATTGTACATTAGGAACAAACCTTGGATGCCAGTGCATATTTTATATTAAAACCATTGATAAAGCAAAGTCAACTATTTAAAAACAACAAACAAACAAAATGTCTTCACCAGACAGACTTTTGAAACATCCTAAAAGTATGAAAGAAACACTGAGGGTATTTTGCAATGTAACATAGATAGAAAAAGCTATCAACCATGGACAGAAAACCCGCTTTATTCCACTACAATTCCATGTAAAAAATGCAGCAGAAATCCATGCATTTCCTTTCCTGTTCAACTCCACTGTGGTCACTGAAATTTTTTTCTGGTTTCTCAAGTTTACTAAATCAAGTAACTTCTCTCTAAATTTTCACAGGCCTACTTACAGCTCTGGCTTTTATTTCTGCCTATCTACCCTTGAATACATTCAGAAATTCAGATTTCCTCTTTCAACCATCAGCTTCTGGTCTCCCTAGTTCTGCCTTCCCTCTAGTTTGCTTTGCTCATAGAAATTAAATTGTTATTTTAATAACTATTCCTACCTATTCTGAAATTCATACCACATCTCAACTTTCCTGCCTCATTTCCTGTACAAGAAGCTCCTCAACTTATTTCCATTTCTAAAGGAACCTTTTCAACCGTGCACACATATTTGAAAGGCTAATTTGCAGTTGGGTGGGAAATTCACAGTGGCAGACTTTTTCAGAGTTTGCCTCCAGTCAAAATCTCCACTACTATTGACAGTAAGAGGAAATGACTAGAGCTCTCACACATTAACCTACAGAAAATAAACTTATAGACTTGTTTTTTGTGGATTAATTCCTGACAAAAGTAAGAGACTTATAAATGCACTTATAAAACAACTCCAAATTGACTAAAACAAAATAATCAAGGAAAATATCAGATGTAGTACGGAAAATGGGTGATTTCAGATATGCAAGTGGTCAATCTGAACGCTATAGAGTAATGAAACAATTGAGTGCCTTTTAATATTTGGTTGTTATCTGCCCACTGGCTTACTTGAGCTTTCAACAGCTGTTCGTTTGCTCTCAGTTTTTGTGTTTTATTTTCTTACAACCGCGCTACCTTGACCATGAGGAGCCTTGAAGGACAGCCAGAGTGGCACTTTGAATCTGATTGATGACTGCAGGACCCAGATGGTGAACTCTCAAAAATGTTGCTGGCATATAGTCTTACTGCTGGAACTGTTTGGATTTTTTGTGCAGTTCCCTTAGTTGAAGCTTTGGTAAATGCTGAGCAGTTGCTTCTTGGCTAAGGTCCATTCAAGCTGCATTTGGATCTTGATGGAATGGCTACAATATCATAGAAGTTCATTGTTTATACTCACTCTCACTCCTGGAGAGTTTGCCAGCTCATAAGCACTTGTATTCTTAGGAATTCTTCAAAATAGCTGCCATCAAGGCAATGTTTTGACTTTACTTTTTTATTGTAGAGAAAATCCTGTCAGAAAATCTTTGTCATGCTGTTTATACATACTGTACATTTTATGTGGAGTTATTTATAGAGCTGTGAGAATTTTGAAAGACTGAAGCTCTCTTTGTTTAACATGTCTTTCAAACCAAAAGCACATCACAGGTCAATAAAAAAGTCTCCAAGACAAATATTTTCTTTTGTAATCTTTTATGACTAGTCTTCTGAAACTTCCATTCATACCATAATACACATATTCTGGTGTTTTTCAAGCTCCCTTTTCTCATGCTTAGCCTTACAGGTGATTAATGCCTAGGTTCAATCTGCCTCAGTCTGATAGTTTCAGCCAACTGATTTTTTTGTAAATGTGATATCCCTCACTGATGACTCAAGCTGAGTTTGTCTACTGAATCACTGCTAACAAACAAATGTCACTGAATGGTGAAACTTAGACCTCTAGTATTAAAAATGCCAAGTGTGAGGGGAAAATATAAAACACAGTCTGCAACCCTGAAAAATGTTCGGCAATCCTGAAATTGTCACAGCAAATTTTGCCCAATTTGTGTGTGGGCATCTGCTGTGGCATTCAGTTTGCAAAGTTTTTTCTACCTTTCTGAGTAATCTCTCTAAAAGCTACTTATAGCATCAGAAGAAATTGCTGCCCTTCAGTTCTTCTGGATTTCTAGGTAGTGCTGCTGTGTTCCTTTCAATATCAGACAAATGCCTCAAGTACATGACATGCATTTTGAAAAAGGTAATCAGGGATCTCTACATCACTAGTATTACTCCATGGAAAATAATGACATAAAGAGAAAGGTTTTTAAAAGAACCACTCATTGAGTGGCCATAAGAGGTGAAACACAAGAAGTACTAACAAGCAGTAAAATAAAATTATGTAGAACTATTTACATCTAAGGGCCCTATATGAAGCCCACTAAAAGTGATTGGTTTTTCATCTTCTTTGCTGGTTCAACAGTTGAAAACAACAGTTTTGGAGACTAATCCTGGGCAGGTAGCCATTAGTAAAAAATAAGTAACTTCAATAGATTTATCGTTATGAACCTTTTGAAATGAAAATCAAAATTTAAACAAAAAAGAAGATTGGTTTTGTAACTTTCTTTTACAGGCTAAAATCTTTCTTTCTACTGTTTTGGAACACCATTTTTAAGAAATCAGTCTATTGTACTAATGTCAGTTTTTCTTCTAATAGCAGCGTCAATTCCCCTGTTTTTCTCATCGTTGATAGATAAGAGAAATTGGACCTTTGAATCTAAACTAACACAAAATGGGGTACTTCAAGACAGATACTTCAAAGCAGAATGCAGCGGAGGAGGAGAATTCCCCATCTCTGAAGGTGTTTGGGAAGAAAAGAAGAAAAAAATTCTGGCAGGTTTCAACAATTCTGACAGCAGTTCTGAGTTGCTTAGAGAAATCACCAACTGAAAAGAAAAAGAGAACGTAGCACAGGTAAGGCAGGCAAAGGGTGTTAACGACAATAAATACAGTTTATCATACAGTTATAGAAATTTATTACAGGGATATCAAAATATATATTTAGTATAAATATCTATAAATGTATATCCTGAAACATAAATATAAATCTCTCCACATAAACTCAAAGATTTTCTCACTCTGTTGTCACCACATTCACTATCAAATCCACATGTAACAATAACACTATTTCCTGTTAGACTATTCAAGATCTGCTTAGAGTGAATTTTCTACTCTTCTCTGTGATCTTTTATCTAACTCTCTTACCTATGTTAATACATTCATCATTCTCTCTTTATGCTGTCATCTCTGTTTTATTGTCACTCTCACCGGTACATTGTATGCATGCATCCCCTGGTGTTTTTATGCAGTGCCCTGTCACGGCAGGAAAAATATATGGTTTGTTATTCCTGCTTTCCATAGCTTGTTGAGCTCTTCCATATTGCCTATTTAGGCATTCACATTTCAGTTTCCTTCTATTAATAAATCCTAACATTAGAATCAATTCAAATAGGGAAAAAAATTCCAAACTTATAATTTTTTTTGACTCCTCGAAAATAAGCAGTATTTCCTGCAATAAAGCCTGAAGTCATTATAGTATTTCAGAGGGTAGTTTGTAATGTTTATTTTTACATTTTTAATCTCCTATTAGTAGGGATGAGAGATGAATGTAGGCTGTTAGAATGGAGGGCAACTAATTAAACTCTATGACCAGAAAATAGTACACTGTATTGCACACATCTTACAGTATTTCCTTCAGTTACTACTTCACCAGTGATTTTTACAGTGTCTTGCCATACGTGAGCAAGAAGCATTTATAAGGAATTTATGCAACTGAACATTAACAATTTAATTAAAAAAACGTGAGACAAGGTCTTCTAGACCATCAGCTGTGGTCATACATACTTCATCATGAAGACACATTATTTAGTGATTGGAAAGTCCTCATGGACTGGTGTCTTGAAGCTGCAGTATCTTCAACAAAAGAGGTAGATGTAGGGAATGCCACTTGTGGGAACTTTAGGAACACAAAATGGAATTTATTAAAAATATAATGACTTAAGTAATTGACAAGAAAGAAAAAATTAAAGAAAAAAGAAGAAAAGAATGAATGAACAAATTAATTTCGTCTCTTCTTCAATATGACAGTATAAATATTTTTTAATTCAAATTTATAGATTTAATGATTATCATGTATGTGGTGTGTAGCGCAAGTCAATGCCCTTAACAGTAATGAAAATCAAATGAAGATTTTGAGATATTTTGTTTTCATCAGTACATCTTGATCTATCCACTTTTGCTCCGGAAACCTGGAGGGCTTTTTTCCAGGACAAAAAGCATAATAAAACCCAATAATTTCATTCAAATCCATATTTTTATCTAGTTTCTTAAAAATTAATTTTCTTGTTTATTTTTTTTATTTTGATGGAACTGATTCATCTAAAGAGTGGAGCTGTTTGATACACCTTATTCTTGAAAGCTGGTAGTTAAATTATCAGTATTCCAAAAGACAGTACCCTGGTAACTAATATACTAATTTTAAAAGGCTATTTTGTTAGATTTTTTAAAATCATAATAGCATAGTTTTAGCTTTATTTTTGCACCCAGGGAAATACATACTAGGAAAAAAAAGGAATTCTATGTGATAGTCTTCTGAAAGTCTGGGGTCTGATTCTGAGAGAGATGAATAATAAACCAGGTAATGCCAATATATTAACAATGCTGAAGTGCTTGTCATGTACGTTCTATAAAGCATATGCCAAAGAAAAATGCTGGCAGGCGCTGTGTTGGAATATCAGCTTAGTTAAAGGATTCATCATGAACCATTTGTCTTTTACCCTTCCTTCACTAGTCCTGCCAGCAATTCTCTGTCTGCCAAAATGAAAAAGGGACAGCTGCCAAAGGGATGGATTTCAAAGTGTGAACTTCTTGTTTGTTTCGGTTTTCCTCTCTCCCATACTTGAGAATTTTTCCCCCATCACAAAATGCAGAGTGTTGGATAATAAGAGTTAATCAGGAAAGCTGTTAGCTTTGGACACTCTGGTTAGGCTGACTTTTGCCCGAGACTTTACATAGAAAGGGATGGAAGACCTGTAGACATTCCTGACTTCCTCTAAAAGGTGGATCTCTGTATCCAAAGAAAATTAAAGCCAGAAAATATGTAGTTGCTGGAAAATGCCTGCAAAAACTGTTGGGTCAGGAGCACTGACTTTCTGCATACCTCTGTGAAACATCTATAAATTTGGCTAGTATAAGACTCTACATGCAGTTTATAAAAAAGTATTCACTATGTTGAAGGGATGAGGAGAAGATTGCTTTACCCAGTAGCGCCAGAGAAACATGATGCTTTACTAGATAACTGGACTACCTGAGTCAACAGTGACACAAAAGATTAACAATATTAGAAGTGGACTTTTTAGATAAGCGCTCGTTTTATTAGAGACAAATGCATGACAAATCTAGAATGAAGGAAATGTTCCTGCATGACTGCAGCCTACTGTTTAGGTCCCGCAGCTGCAGTGTGCCTTCTCTCCTGGCTCCTTCTTCTCCCAGCATGGTTCCAGCATGCTCCCATGTGGCATGCTTATGGCCCATTTTCTCGCAGTTCCATATCAGACACTTCTGATACGAGAAGGCAAGCCACAGGATAGCACCCTTCCCCTTCCTAACATCCTTCTATAATGAATAACTGAATTGCTAGAACAAGAGGATGGAGAAGGCCTAAGAGTGAGATTTGAATCTTGAATGCCTGGCGACACTTTTTTGGAGACAAGGCTCTGAATCTCAGATTTAATGACATGGCAAGGTATTTTTCCCCATTAAACTACTTTTTCAACCTTTCTCTTACTTTCATGTCTGGTGGCTTATGTCCTTTCTCTATACGTGTTTGCATCTCTGTCCACCTAATAACATTCTCAAGTAGTAATTTTGAGTATTCAAACTAATGAATAGACCTGCTGAAAATCATAAAAGTGCAGAGGTAAAAAGATGTCTATGACTTGAAGCCAAAGTCTGTTAAAATATCTGATTGAAAAGCCCAGCTACTGCTCTCAGTGAGTGGAAGACTGCAATGCAAAATCACTTCTCAAACTAGATATTTACTAGATATTGAGGAATTCATAAGGCAGAGCAGCTGTAAGACAAAAATACAAAGTAAACATTGTGTAATGAAAAGTGGTAATTGTGTTTCTTGTAGAAGTACTTATTTTCCTTCTGAGGCTTGCTGCAGAATTATACTTGGAATGTGGAATATTTAGGATAAATAGAATGTTTGAGGAGTATGGACAACACTACTGATGAATCTCAAAATTGGTCCCCCTCCCATGCAAGCTGGCTTACACGGGAGTCATACAGAAATGCAAATTCCTATGGAGAATGTTGATCTCAATGATAAAGAATAAAAAAATTAATTAGTTTTTATACTGCACTCTGGGGATGACATTTAGACTTAATCTTGCAAATAAACTTGTAATGCTTCACTGTTATTGTCACAAGAGTTTGAGCTATGGCTCATAAAGGCATCCAGCATACCTGCTGACACGACAAGCCTTTTGTCCATTCTGCTGTAAACAAAATGGAAGACCCAGACTTGCCGCCTGTTCAACTGATAATGGCAGGTTTGCCTTTTTCATAGTTCACCTACCACACTCATGTGCAATTGAATGTGTCTCCCTTATACTGCTCTTGCCAACTCTGTCTCCAGCAATTATCCTGTTCTAGTACTCCATTCAAAGTACCTGCCAATAATGAGAGATTCACAGGTGGCAGCTACAAAGCACTGCTTCTCCCTTCTCTGCAGTTGCAGCTGAAACGTGGTGGTGCTGATGTTGCTCACATAGAAGATCATAACACAGGCCACAGTAACAATTCTGCCTCTGTTTAACCTGATCCAGATCACTGTTATACTCTCTACTGCCCATTATCTTCAACTGAAGGTGGGTGCTGTCTTCAACAAACTAATTTCAAGTTATGTGCCGATTAAGTCAGGGTTTTTTCATTTTTTAATTTTTCTTATGTTTGCATTTTTCTTATATTTAAATTCCATTTAGATGTAAGTCTTTTGGGTGCAGGAGTTTTCAGATGTTATTTTAGCTGGGAGGTGAATATGCTACTTTTACTGACCAGTTAAATGACTCTGTCATCAAGCAGCTCCACTGCTGGGTAATAATCACATACTCACAGACTGACTGGGATTGGAAGGGATAGCAGGAGTCAGCTCATCCGACCTCCTGCTCAAAGCAAGGCAAGGTTGAATGTCAGATCATGTTGCTCTGGAGTTTATCCAGTGTGGTCTTGAAAATCTCCAAGGATGGAGATTATGTCTTCATCCAATGCTGGAGTGTCACCACAGTGAAAGTGTTCTTTACTTGAAGTCTGAATGTCTCTTCAACTTACTGTCTCTCATCCTCTCAGTACCTGTGACTGTGAGGAGCAAGGCCCTCTTTTCAGTAACCTCCCCATATGTCCTGGCAAGCTCCCTGACACCATCACTTCTCTAGGCTGAACCAGCCCCACTGCCTTGGCCTCAAACCATTAGGCAAGTGCTCCAGCCCTGTCTGTCTTAGTGGCCCTCCATTGAACTTGCTGCAGGTTATCCATGTTTTAGTTGTACTGGGGGCCCAAAACTGCATGCAGTTGTGTATGTGGTCAAAGAGAGTGCAAAGTAAAGGGGAATAGAATTTCATTTCATTTTCCACTTGTTAATACAGCCCAGGGTGCTGTTGACCTTCCTTGGTCACAGAAGACACTTCAGCTCTCATGTGGAGCCCACAGTTTATCAACCTCTGTGCCTTTCCAGCAGAGCTGCTATCCAGTTGGGTAGACCTTGGCCCGGATCAGCACAAGAGTCATCTCAGGTGCAGGACTTGTCATCTGCCCTTGTTGAATTTTTGAGATTACTATTCCATTTCTCACAGGTAAAAACCTCAGCACTGGTCGCCGAACAGCAGCAACCTCAGAGAAAGAGATGGCGTCTTCAGCAGCCTACAACTACAGTGCTCAGAAATACAGGAACACCAATTCATCCTTCCCAACCTTCAGTCAAGCCTATAGACTCTGCATCCAATAGTTGTCCTTACCCCAGCTAGGCAGTCGGCTTTTCAAAACGAGGGACTACATAATCAAAAGGCAGTAAATATTGGATAAACTGCAAGTTAGTAGGCTTAAAATCACACCTTTCACTCTGAACAAGATATGTAAGAAAATTTTTATGAGTCAATTTTCTCTCTCTTGTGGAGCCTGTACCACCACCTGTGAGGTCTGCTTGGGTTTTTTTGCTTGGTTTTGCTTCTTTTGTTTGTTTGTTTGTTTGTTTTTGGTTTTGGTTTGGTTTGGTTTTTGATTGGTGTTGTTTGGGTTTTTTTTCTTTGGGGGGGAGGGGGTTTTTTGGGGGGGAGTAGGTTGGTTTTTTGGGGGTTGTGTTAGTTCAATTTTTTTTCTTGTAGCGAGGTACAAAAACCTCCACAGGACATAAAAAGTCATCAAAGAATACTTTTTCCCTGAAATGTGTGAAATGACTAGAAATCTCATGATAAGGTAAATAATACAATAGGGTATACACTAGTACCGTATTGATCCTGAGTAAGGCAGCCAACCCAAAGTCTCACTTTAACACTTTACTGTGAATGTTTACATGATTTTGTTTATTCTTGCCCCTTGTATTCCACTCAGGGTGGCAAGAGCTTAAACCAATTACAGCAGGGTACTTTTTATCCAATTCCTTTGGAAAATCACATAGGTTTGTACTGTTGCATACAGAAAATAGAAGTATATTTACTGTAATTCAAAGAGGACTAATTGCAGGAGATAGACTGCTGAACTGTGACAAGTTCTTGTGTTAGTTCTCCCAACTCTCCATCTCTCTTATTTAATTCAGGAGAGTGAGTTCGATCACCCCACAGGGCTCTTCACACCTGCAGTTTGATCTGGCCTAAGCAGCAATGAAAATGGCTGCTCACAATCCTATCCCAAGAGAGGTTAGTACCAAAGCAGCCCAAAGTGATGTTTACTAAGAGCCTAAAGAATAAAAGCAGGTAAATTGAATCACACCAGTGTTTCCAGTCCCCACCTGTCCGAGGGGTGAGTGATCACTTCTCATCCGTTAGGCTTTGTGGAGGTTTGTGGTAAACTCTTTACATGTGCAACTTCACAAGACCTGTTTGTGATAAAGTGGCCTCTCATGGAGAGATGTAATTCCCATTGGCTTCTTCCTCTTGTTTGGCCTGAGGCTGCTTTTGACCTTTACAGGCTTTGAAATTCGATTCATTTTGTATTACAAAATATTCATTCCTCTGGGCAGTGAATAAATGGTCTTTGAAGTCACCACCTAGGGTTCCTTAAGTGTTTTCCGAAGAAAGTAGAAGGGCTTGCTGATTGCCACATCCATGTCTTTGCCTGCTTCCCAGAGAAGCTCCAAACAGTACAACCAGTGCTGCTCTGCCTTTCTTGAATGGAAAGTATGTGGGAAAGAACCTGCTACTGACCGTGTCTGCTTCTCCTCTAGACATCAAGCAGTGGATAGCAAGAGCTGCTCACAGTTATATGATGGGAATTTGAGGAGAACGAGGTGACAAAGCAAAATCAAGACAGGGCCAGGGCAATGACATTGCCGTAGAGGGAATACCTAAAAATGACTGTCTTTTCAAACTGAAATACAACAAAAGTGCAACGGGTAAGAAAGTTGCTGATAATCACAGTAAGATGAGAGCTGGAAAGGATTATCTACAGTAACAACAGGGTTTTCCTTCCTGGGAAAAAATTATTCATTTAGCCCTTATCCTCAGAGACAACTCTTCTGCAAAATCCATTCATATGTCATTATATGATCTGGGTTTAAGACATGTGTAGTTGTAATCCTCTTTACTTTATACATGCGACTGTGGTCCCTGCAACTGACTGACTCATGGTTTTTTCTCAAGTAACTGTTTTTGCCTTCCCTGAGCAAGAAAGCACATGATGTACAGCAATTTTTACCTCCTTCACAGCACTGGAAAAAAGTCTTAACACCAATCTCAACAATACTAGCTGGCAATCAAGGCTGAAATTTGTACAGGTTCAAATCAGAGCTTGTTAATGAGTGCTGTAGTCATATCCTAAAGAAGGAAATGTGTTGTCCAACTGAGGTAAACCAGAGGAAAATAATTTATAAAAACCATGATTTTTTACATAATAAATTGAATTTTCGTCAGTTTTAAAACTTCTGGTTTTGCTTTCTTAACTTTTTATTATAAAGAACACCATATGTTGCTCAAAGCAAATCAAAAAAAGTTGGCACTGCATGCAGAACAGAAATTCAAAAACAATTACTATGCAGACACTACGTTACAGTTGTTTTATTACACTGCCACTGAACAGGCCCAGGCAAATATATAGTAAACTCATTTTAAAGTCTTTTTTATTAAATATTTGTAAGGAAAAGTAAAACATTTTAAAGCAGTTTTTAATGCAAAAAGATATGTTCACACTTTAGAAACTAATGCCATGTTGTTTTCATGTTTTCAGTATGCTTCCATCAGCTCTATAGTATCACACAAATTCAAGGACTCATTTTCCATTTGTCATAAATTTTATTCAGTTTAGACATCACTGCAAACATTGAAAACATGTTGATTTCTTTGCATACTAATGGTATTTGAAATAACTCAAGCCATCTCTAAATCTCATTGGTAAATGTGCTTTAAACCCACCAACGGAATGAATGGTTACAAACTATATCTCATGGACAACAATTGAGCATGTTCTCCTTTGATATGACACAAGCCATTGCCTTTCACTCATCTGCTTGAAATATTACAACAGATTTTCAGACTTGTAGGTGTGGCACATGGGCTGAAGTGGCAGAGCTCACCTCCATATCTACTGCCCTCCATTTCCACTCAGCAAATGTGGAAGAAGTGGAGACAGCAGGTACAAAAAGGTGGAATTCAGCTGCTCTGACCTGACTCTTTCAAAGGCAAGTACCCGTTACTGAGCTAAATACATTGCGTGACTTCTCTAGTCATTAGGAGCAATGCACACCTCCAAATTATGATTCATTTGGACTATCTTAAGATGTGGTGAATCACCACATATTGATATATAGTGTCCCTCAATAGATTCATAGAAACTGAGACCAGAGTGACTGATTTAGACTAATACATCTATTTTTATGGCTTTAAAGAGCAGTTAAGAAATGGGTTCTCCTTAGTCTGATGATGCTCTTTTACTGCTGCTGAAAGTTTTAGAATTGTAAACTAATTCTCTGTTCCTCAAAGGTTTTTTCTGTAGGGTTAACTACAGTGCAATTCAACAGTACAAAAACCCAACATATTCCTTAGAAGCATGTTTGCAATGAAAAGAAAGAATCCTGATTACTGTATGAATTATATGATATTTACTTTGGCATTGATTTCAAAAAATAACTTATTCAGTTAATTTATCAATGACATATGCAAATAGTGCTTTATCTTAGTTCATTTAACCTCCTTATGATGACCACTTATCTCCCTTGCTTTATGTTATGTTTTGTAATTTTCTGGTGGTTTTTCTGCCTGATATCAGGAATGGTCAAAGAAATAATCATTATTATTTATAGGATGCCAGTCTTTCATCTGGGATTACTTAAATCAATATTTAGAAAAGAAAAATAAAACTATCTGCTGGATCCAGAATAAAGTCAGAAGATAGAGCAAATTGGTATTGCCGTATTTCCAGTTCCAAATCCAAGGCAGAATTAGCTCTTTGCCTTACACTGGTACTGAGAATCTAAGGTAAAACATCTGAAACATCAAAGGAAGCCAGTTGTAACACACATGAAATTAGCCTGAAGAAATGGACATGGTTGCCTGTGCAGTCATATCTTTTCACTGAGAGTGAATAAGAGAATGAAAAAAGGGGTAAGACAGAACATTATATATTAGTGTTAAAAAACATTTTCAAAGGAAAAGCCACAGGGAAAAAACTAGTATATTTGGAAAAAGAATCCTGATTGCAAAAATACAGCTGTAACTCTACATTGTTTTATATGGAAATACAAATGAATCTGTGGGTGGGAAGGGGGCTTTTCATTTGTACCAGCAATGAGTAGCCTTAACCCTTCAACGCTGCTCCCAGGAAAGATTCGGTTCTGACACTTGCAGACACTATGGTGGTACATGCACTAGTGTTACTCCCCTTTATAACAGTGTGTGCTACAGCTTTCCCTGGAAAACCATTCTATCCTAGCAGTGGTAGCTGCATCATGACAGCACCTTTCTGGAGACTTGTCATTGCCCAGGGCAAACAGCCATGTTCTACAGCCACATGGCCACAACAGCATTGGGGGCCTCCTGGAGCTTGCAGAGGCAGTGACAGTCATCACAGCCAATACAATAGCAGTCGCGTTATTTCAACCATAGCAACAAAGAGTTACAGACTACTTGGGGTGGTTTTCTTGTGCGGTTTTGGTGGTTTTTTGAGGGTTTTTTGGATCTTATTTTTAACTTATGAAAAATTTTACCTACTTTGGAGATGTAAAGATATCAGACTCCTGTAGGCATTGGTGCTCTCATCTATTAGATAACCTCCCTTGCCCCTCTGTAATGAGAAGGTGTTGACATTTGCCTATGGTTTGGGTCAAACAATGCTTTGTGGGGCAAAGAGGGAATATTCATGCTGCAGGTCAGTTTGTGCACACAGGAGACAAATAGCACTGGGTGCTAGAAAGAGTTGCTCAATTGCCAAAGGCTCTTTCATTTGTTACATATGGAAAAACACTATTAAATATAACACCTTTATTATAACAGTGTCCAGTAGCACTATAGCAGTCAGGGAAGAGTCAGTCATTGGGTATCTACTGCAAGCTACCCTTCTGAGAAGGATCTCCCCCTTTGGATATTAAAAATGTGTCGCTGTGCTGACCAAAGTAATACAACTCCAGAAAGGAATTATTCCATTAGTAATTAAACCATACATAACATCTTATTTTAATTCTTAAGTCAAAAGAATGAAAAATATTATGCTTATTCCCACACAATAACTCCCTCTTGTGTGTTCATCACCATGGAGGGACACTAAAAGGCAGCCACAGTATGACAGATCTTTTCCCTAAGAAGTTCCATATCATCTTAAAAGCTGATACAAACCAAAGAAACTTACAGGCATAGGGGAAAAGATGGGACTGTCAAGCCAGGGGAGTAAAATTTAGGGTGTGAAATTTCAGATAAACAGAGAATTTTAGAAACTATCAGACAATCTGTCCTTATATACGCTTCTAAAATACAAGTCTTTTTAAAGAGATGTTGAAATAATTAACAAAGCTACACTAGCAGGATATGATTTGAAAAAGTGGTTTGTGGAAGAAAAGTTGAATGGTTCTTGTGTGAGTCTATTGACTTCTATCCTTTCCTGTTCAAGAAAAAAAAAAAAAAAAGAAGTAAATAAAAAACGTATCTTGCACCAGCTGCTAAGTCTGCATGTTTTCTTATTTCAGAATCCAAAGCTTCCTATATATTGTAAATCCAAAATTTGCAAAAAATATCTTTCTTCTTTAGATGTCTCAATCCATTGCCTTCTGCGTTTTGAGTTATTTGAAACCGTAGTTTAAAATTAGATTATTTTTTTTTTCAGGAGCTAGATCTATAATTTTTAGTGACATAAATAGTGAAAGCGGTCCTTGAAGAATAAGCCTAAGGAGGAGGAAAAATATTGTGTAGTCAAACTCTGGAAGAATTCTGACAAAATTAACGCAACTAAAACAAAAAATGTCATGCTTGTTTTTTCAAATACAATTTTAGAGAGTAAGTATCTGTCTGACTCTAATCTCATAAGCCTTGGATAAATTCCAAAAAGCATTGAAATTTCTATCCAGAATTGCCCATTAGCTCTGTGATTGTATTTATCAGCATATTTACTCCTCTCTTACTAGAACTTATTCCCATCATTTTTAAAAGCAAAAAGTAGAAACAACAGGTTGTGAGTGTTCATCACCCGCAGCAGTGACACCTAAATCGAGCACAAATTTCACAAAGGGATAGAAGGTTCATATATTTCTGCACTGTGATCTCACACTGAGAAAAGAGAAAATGTACTCATTGTAGCTGTCACTACTTTTCAACCTCTTCCTGTTGCCTTTTTAATTTATCATTTACAGCGGTTTTGGCCTAATAACAATACTGCTTCTCTTTTGGGCATTTTTATAATGATTTTGCAGAATTCCTACTAGCTTTGCTTCTTCAGAAACAAGATTTGTATTTATTTAAAATAAGAGAACAAATGTCAGGTTAAGCCCAGTTGTATAGCAAAAAACAGATGAGTGTTAGTTATTTCATGTCAAATTGCATGTCTGAATGTGATGGAAATGCATGACTGAGTAGAAATAGACACATCCTCCACAACTGCAAGGAATTTAACCAAAATAAGTAAGAATTTGCCCCCCAGAGATGTGGCTGTGTTATCATACTGTACTCTCAGATAGCTCTATCACAACATCCCACATCTTTCAAAACAATAGTGCAGTTTAATACCCATCTTTCTCTGACCTCCTTAAATCACTACAACAATGCCAGCACTGGACTTTCAAGAAATCATTGTTTTTAACTACAGGCCATTTGCTGCAGTGAATCACTGGGGGAGGGTGAGAGGTTTTGACAGGTCTCCTGAAGTAACTTTCAGAGATAAACTTGGAAACCAGTTGCTTCCGTTTTAGATGCTGTCTCAATGTAAAAACGAAAAAGTAGTTTTTTAATGGGCACATCTGCTGTTTCAAAGCTTTTTCCCTGTGAGGTGTTTGTATCCTTACTACTCCATCTAGACCATGAAGTATAGCTCAATGAATAACTAACTGATGATTACATTTATGAGTAAAGACTACTCATGGCAGACAGCTACTTCCTACAGGTGACAAGCAATCTTTGGCTAGGGCTTCACCTGACTAGTCATTTTGGGACATGATCACAAGGGCTGGAGACTGATGAAATTATCCTGTCCAACATCAAACACAAAGTGGTTGTAAATCAGCTGAGGCTGTGGCAGAAGGAGAACAACTCATTCTTTATGCAGCACTGGCAGCTCTTTCACCTAGTAGCTACATTAAGAATCCTAACAATGTCATTAAGTGACCTCAGCAAGAACGAAGTAAATTTTTATAATTGACATTTGTATGAATTCAGCAATGATTCAAAGGCGGGGGGGAAAATCCTGTGAAACACAAAGCTGAGTTACTGTAAAGTAATAAAATGGTTTATTGGGGGGGCTCAGAGCATACTGGGGCAACACTCACAAGATCCATACATCAAATATGCCCGTTGTAACTCTGTTTGACCTTGTAGAGCCATGTAGGTGCTTAGCTGACATACCATTATAATATCCCAATCGCTTGCTCCATAAAATGAAAATTATTAAAGTCTGACCTCTGCAATATAACATTTTCTTCCTGTAGAATGAATAATTATTTTTCAAAACAAAGATAAGTTAAAAAGCATGCATCTGCTGCTGCTGATCTCACACAGACAAGATGTAAAGAAACAGATTTCAGGACAGAATTTGTACATTATCTTTAGAAAAGTTCAGATTAATAAATACATCCTTAGTTGTCCATATGCTTAGGAGCTTATTTCTGCAACTCCTTCTGTTGCTATTAGAGAGATGATATGCATTTCGGCCCATCAACAACAGAATTATTAAAAAGTATTCTCTGTATAACTACATGAGAAATAGAAAATACCTTGCAGACATAAAATTTCATTGGATAACTATTTGCTAAGGGGAAAAAACCCTACCACATACACAAACAAGACTATCCAGAGTAAGTAGAAATTCAGTAAAGCCCATTGTTTTGATCTTGCAAACACACACCTAGTGCACAAGAACACTGGAGCAGATCCAGAGGAGAAGACAAGTGCATCTTGTGATCATCTGCTTGGTTTGGGAATGAGAATGAAAATGATCTTTGTACATTTGTGTATCCTTTAGTGCTAGTAGTCAATTCCCCATCTTGCTCTCCCCTCTCCTCTCCAACAATCTTTTACTCATCTATTACCAACCAAGTAATAAATGTTTCAGCTCTGTTAGGTTTTGTGGCTGAAAGTCACAAATTGCACTATTGGAATTATTTGTAGAGCATTTAGGATACTAGATATTCAACAAAGGTTGTCCAAATTACTAACAAGGTGATTGTGAATTCAGTTTAAAAATGCAGACCTGTTTGCAGAACAGGGTGTAGGGGGAATATCTGACTTCTTAAGGGCTTTCATTTTGATAAGCAGAGTTACAGGCCTTGTTTCAATATTTTTACATAGCTGTGTACAGAATTATCGGTCCATATTTCTACAGCACAAGATATGTATATAACTCACCCAATACATGTATTTTATAAAAAGCTTCATTGCATAACACCTTTCCCAAAGCCCTGTCTCTCTAATGTCCACTTGTCTCAATTCACATAATAGGAATCCTATCTCCCCTGCCCCACTAGAAAAAATCTCCTCCTCATCAAGGCATTCCCAAACTTCTTTAAAGAGTAAAAATACTAATGAGGGGGAAAAAAGATTCCCTTCAGGGGAAGACATCAAGAGAAAGAAGTTAATGGATGGAATGATCATCCATCAGTACACCAAAGAAATATATTTTCCAAGTGCTTTCCTTGATGGCTATTTTTGTGCTCTCTCTCTGCAGTGCTCCTCCAGCACTTATACTTTAATTGCCCTGCACTTTGTTTGCTTAAGGTATGCACTGGCTGATCGTCAGTGGTGGCTAAGATTCGTCTTGTCACTAGAGTGCCTAACAGCATGTACAGAACAATATCCCAATTAGATGCCTAAATGCTGGAAACATGATACACTGTTGTTATATTTCTCTTGGATCAGGAGGTAAGAAGTTTAGAAAAATAGATTAACCATGAATATTCATTCTGATCTCTTGCACGGTAACAGTAAAAGCCTCAACAAAAATACTTTTTTAATATCATAGATCATGGCAGTGATTCTTCATTAATGCTTCCAGTGTAGGTTAGAGGGGACTGAGTTTTGTACCCCGCTATGTAGGCTTAGGTCATTAGCAGTTATCATTCTATGTAAACTTAAACTGTGGTCTTATGAAGCAATCTCATCAATGTTTTTCCTCAAGTTCCTTGTCACATATTTGTCAAAGGAATCTTTTCTACCCCTCACTATACAAATTCCATCTGCAGGCCTTGTGGACATTTCAAGGGAGAAATGTTTGAAGTTATCCTCATTAAATTATTCTAGAAGTGCCATCAGAACGGGTAACCATTTCCAGTAAAATATAAGAAACAGAAACTGAATGTTGTGAAGAATGGGACTCAGAGACTTTCTTTCTCCTCTTTCTCTTAAGAAAAAGGGTTGTTATAGGAACTAGCTAAACAATTACATTAAGCTCTCCAGAGTTGGTTCTGATCTTCACAGTTGCATTTTTTCTGCTCCAGTCACTTTTCCTTTCTTTTTATTGAAAAATAAATCTTAAAAGTGGAAAATAATTTACATTCCTCAGAGTTTTGTTGCAAAGACTCACTTTCCTACCTTTGTTCTCCCTTTAAAAATGCACTGATCCAAACACTTTTTAAAGTCTATTTGAAAAATAAAGTGAACTGGATATTCTGCATCCTTCCCAACTTACTCATGGTGTCTCAGGAACAGACACTGAAAGGACAACAATAATTTAACTGTTGAGGCCTACATGCAGAATCCCCAGATCAATTAGATTGGAGAAAGACCTCTGAAATCAAGTCCAACCTTTGACCTAACATCACCTCATTTACTAGACCATGGCACCAAGTGCCACATCCAATTGTTTCTTAAACACTTCCAGGGATGGTGACTCTACCACCCCCCTGGGCAACCCTTTCCAACGTCCAATCATTCTCTCTGTGAATAACTTTTTCCTAATGTCCTAGATAAACCTTCCCTGGCACAACTTAACACTGTGCTCTATTTCCCTAATGCTGGTTGCCTGGGAGAAGAGACCAACCTCCACCTGGCTACAATCTCCTTTCAGGTGATTGCAGCGAGTCATACAGTCACGCCTGAGCCTCCTCTTCTCCAGGCTGAAAAATCACAGCTCCCTCAGCCACTCCTTACAGAAATTGTGCTCCAGTCCCTTCACAAGACTCATTGCCCTTCTCTGAACCCACTCCAGCACTTCAACATCTTCCTCACCTGCAGGGCCCAGAACTGGACACAGCACTTGAAGTGTGGCCTCACCAGGGCCAAGTACAGAGGAAGAATCACTGTCCTGGTCCTGCTGGCCATACTATTCCTGATAGACACCAGGATGCCATTGGCCTTCTTGGCCACCTGGGCACAATTCTGGCTCAGGTTCAGACTGCTGTCAATCAGAAACCTCAGATCCCTTTCTGCCTGACTGCTCTCCAACCACTCTGTCCCAGCCTGCAGTGCTGCAGGGGGTTGTTGTGGCCAAAGTGCAGGACCTGGTGCTTGGCCATGTTGAACCTCATACCATTGGAATCGGCCCACCTATCCAGTCTGTCCATGCCCCTGTGCAGAGTTCTCCTACCCTCCAGCAGATCAACACTCTCCCCCAACTTGGTATCATCTGCAGATTTGCTAATGGTGGACTCAATCTCTTCATCCAGATCATCAGTAAAGATGTTAAACAGGACTGGGCCCAACACTGATCCCTGGGGACACCACTGGTCACCAGATGCCAGCTGGATGCAGCCCCATTCACTATCAGTCTCTGGGCTCGGCTGTCCATCCAGGTCCTGTCCCAGCACAGAACGCCCCTGTCCAAGCCTTGGGCTGCAGCTTTCCCAGGAGTGTGTTTTGGGAGACAATGTCAAAGGCTTTGCTGAAGTCCAGATAGACCACATCCACAGCTTTCCCCTCTTCCACCAGGTGGGTCACCTGGTCATAAAAAGAGATCGGGTTGGTCAGGCAGGACCTGCCCCTCCTAAATTCATGCTGGTTGGGTCTGATCACCCAGCCATCCTGTAGAGGTGCCCTGTGATTGCACTCAAGATGATCTGCTCCACAACCCTGCCAGGCACTGAGGTCAGGCTGACTGGTCTGCAGTTTCCTGGGTCCTTCTTCTGGCTCTTTTTGTGGATCAGTGTGACACTGCCCAACTTCCAGTCATCTGGGACCTCCCTAGTGAGCCAGGACTGATGATAAATGATGAAGAGAGGCTTGGTGAGCATTTCCACCACCTCCCTCATCTCCCTTGAGTGGATCCCATCTGGTCCCATAGACCTGTGAGGATCCAAGTGGCTCAACAGGGCACTGACTGCTTCCTCCTGGATTGCAGGGGGGCTCTTCAGCTCCCCATCTCTGTCCACCAACCCAGAAGGCCAGTTGTCCTGAAGACAATCTGTCTTATGGAAAACTGAGGCAAAGAAGGTGTTAAGTACCTCAGCCTTTTTCTCATCTTTAGTGACTGTGTTCCCCTCTCTGGCCGAACAAAGAATGGAGGTTTTCCTTGCCCCTCCTTTAGTTACTGATATATTTATAAAAACACTTTTTGTTATCCTTAACTGCAGTGGCCATATTAAGTTCAAATTGTGCTTTTGCTTGTCTAATTTTCTTTCGCCATGACCTAGCTTTTTTAACTTAAGTTCCTGCAAAAGTCCCTGTCCACCCAGACTGGTCACCTACCCCACCAACTTACCTTTTGGCACCTGGGGACAGCCTGGTCCTCTAGCTTCAAGATGTCTTTCTTGAAGTTTGTCCATCCTTCCTGGACCCCTTTGTTTTTAAGGGCTGTTTCCCAAGGTGCCTTCTGAACCAACCTCCTGAATAGGCAGAAGTCTGCCCTCCAGAAGTCCAGGGTAGAGGTTTTATTGGTGCCCCTCCTTGCCTAGTTACATGAAGTCCATATAGCCCCCCACCACCACATCTCCCACCAGCCCCTCTCTGTTTGTAAACAGCAGGTTTAGTGGGCTGCACACCTGGTAGGTTTATTTATCAGCTGCAACAGGAAGTTAATCTCCATACACTCTGGCAACCTCCTAAATTGCCTCTTCTCTGCTGTGTCGAGTACCCAGCAGACATCCAGCAGGTTAGAGCCACCCATGAGAATGAGGACTGGTGATTTTGAAATATCTGCCAGCTGTTTGTAGAATAATTTATGTACATTCTCACAGGAGAATTTGGTGCTTGTGAACAGTAAAAGACAGTCATTCTCTAATGTGGAATCTTATGGATGCACAAAGGAAAGGGGATGGAGCCCCACAGGCTTTCTTGCACTTGCCCAATGTTCCATTTCCCAATGTACATCAAGGTGTTTCACTGCAGAGGATTCATATACAAGCGCCAGATGCCTGAAGCACAAGCAGTTTTCTAGTTCACAACTAATTTTTAAATCTTTCACATGAGCCCTGAAACTCCTGGGCTATATTCACATCTTACTTTTCTTGTGAAAATCTTACACATGCTGTAAGTACTAACATCATAAGGGGATAAGGACCGTGAAATCATTCTCTTGTGAAGGCAGCTGAGCGAAACCAATCCAACATGGTCTCACTGGGAGGATACACGAGCCATATTTGCTCGGAGCAAATTTCTGTGGCTGTGATACAAAAGAGGCCAAGGAATTTCTTTTACTTTGCTGACTCTTATCAATCTGATAGTATTAAACTCCAAGACACAGACGTGTTTACTTTTGTCACTTTCTGTCTACCAAAATTATTTACAAAGTGAGTGCCTACAGGCTCAGAGGATTAGTATGAAAAGAGAAGTCAAAAGTGCTACCCTAGACTAAGGCTGGGAAGCTGCTTTTACTACAGGGTCTGCCTACAATGATGGAGGGAAGAGAGAATCTCTCCACCATGTCATTCCTTTCTCACACAGCAAGAGAGTGGTATATTTGCTCTGCATAAAATATCCTAGCACCTCTTTGTCACCTGTGTGAGCTCCAGACAGGAAAAGGTGGAGCAGCTGAGGCCACTTACTGTGCCAGTGTAAGGAGTCTCTGCCTCTTATCTTGTCTGTTCCTTTCCACCCTGTCTGCTGCTCAGCCACGTCCAACACAGAGCAGGCAAAAAAGTCTCACCATTTCTGTGCAGATGATATTCAGTTCAATGTCCGGATGTGATTCACATTTTGGTGAATATGTGAGAGCGTTTTATTCAGGCAGGCTATTTCTGCTTCACTGTCAGTGACACCTGCACTTGGGTTTTGTAGTGCTGCTGCATCCACCTTGCAGCCAGCAGAGCAAAATTTGCCACAAGGAAAGATTTGACTGTAGCATTTATAAGAAAAAGATACTTAAAACCAGCATAAATATTAAAAGGAAAGGTTATGTGGCATATATCTTAAATTTTGATAATAGATAAAAGTGCATGATATCATAGAAAATTCACCCACATTAATCCCATGTTGAGATCTAGATAATAACTGGGTATGCACAGTCTATGTAGGGCCCCTAATCTTTAAGGAGATTCAATTGGTTATAATTAAAGGTTTCAACCAAAATACTAAAAAGAAAGATACAAACTGTCTTTTCCCAAAAGAAGCTAGACCGCAGCAGTGTAAACTACTGCTTATTTTGCTATTTATTTTCATTTCATAGTCAAGAAGAAATCAGTAGATTTAAGATCATTTCAAGTCTCAACAACTTAAAGATCTATAATTTGCCCTTTTGCCTGTCATGCTTTTTTCCCCGTTTACAAGCATAAGATTACATTCTAATATAATATGTGCAATATTGAGCATATTAAAGGCTCAACCCATTAATACTAACAGCTGTTTAGAAGAGCTTGGTTTGCACATATGTTAAGCTATTTAGGTGAGTTTTCTGTAAAGTTGAAATGTGGGTTACTGTGTTGAGACATTCATTTGTTGTGGTAGCCATAAATTATTGTTCATGATTCTAGCTGTTATGATTCCAAGGAATAAAATCTTCTGGTCAGTTGAAAATTAAGTCAGCCAAATAAAAAGAGTAATAATGATCTTATATCTGAAAAAAAGGGATTTTTTAAAGTAAATATAACTCTGAAGATATTTACCTTGCACATTGAAGGTAAGCAGTGCAGTTTAAATTAAAAAATAAGTGATTCTGGTGGTATTTAAGTAGTTTTTCCTTTACTTAATTTTTATCACAATTTTCCTGCTTTGAATGAATTAATCTCTTTGTTGCAAAAGATTTATACAAGCAACCAGGAAAATGATCCAAACCTACAGTCTTTGAAGAAAAGATTGAAAGATTAAAAAATTACTGAAGTCTAAGCCATGAAGATAAAAAATCTGCATGTGTTGGACTCTGTTAAAATCAAACTTGCATGTGAGATTGTAACTGACCACACTGAGCAAATGAGAAAGTATAGTTTTCATACAAACAAGGTTAACATTTATTTGTTGTAAAATATACTTACAGCTAAAGGTTATTTCAACTTTGAGACCTCTCTGTAGTTATTTCAACTTTGAGACCTCTCTGTAGTAGCTACAACAAAAATATTTCTCCTGACTGGCTTTGAATTTTTTTTTTTCTGCCATGAATCTGAATTGCTTGCTTCAAACCTTTCCTCTTTTTCCTCCTCATAAATTACAGAATTACAGAATCAATTAGGCTGGAAAAGACATCTTTGTCCAACCTTTGATCACTGAGTTCAACCTTTAAATTAAGGAAAGAACAACAATATATCACTATAAAATAATAGTCTGTATCATTAATAATTAATAATATATTAATAAGTAAAAACATAATATTAACCTAATAGACTATATATTACAATAATATCTTTGTATTTTCTTGCGATCAGATTATTGAATAATAATTATAATAGTTACTAGCTATTTGGTAAATTGTCTCAGTAACTATAACCTTAGTCACATGGAAGAGAGAAAAATTACAAATTAAAATATGGATTACTTTGTTATACATTACATACTTTAGTACTTGAAAGAGACTTGTTTGGTGGCAGCACACTGATGTATCTGGCAAGGATACATTCTTGTCTTCCACAAGGATGGTACCTCACTCACTGTAGTGCAGAGTTGGCACTCCAGTGCTGGGAAGGAGACATCATAGTTTGGTAACTGACTTGCAGTTAGAGCTTCCCAACGACATAAACTTACATAGCTGGTCTGATCAGGCCTTAATAATCCCATGCTTGTCTCTGTTGATGAGGAGCAGCTGAACCATTAACTTGCACAAATGAGTGGCCATTAGTTCACTATTTCATCTATTTTCAAAGAACAATGTAGACCCTGCATTTGTGCTTCTTTACCTAGGCCAGGGAAAAAAAAATGCTTGTGGCACATGTCCAAAAGATAAATAGATCAGAGAGATGAGGAATCATATAAAACTCTTGCATTGTGATAAAATCCTGAATTAATACAGCAGAAATAACCGAGGCTTTCCAGGAGGAGCACAATCTGGGTATCGTTGTTAGTGTGTGCCCGGTAGTATACTACTTGTATAAAGGAAGGATTAAAACATAACAAATTTCTCCTGTTGTCAATTTGTCTTAAAGATTTTGCTATTGTATTACAAAAATTTCACCCATAACCTCTAACAGACCACTTGGTATTTCTCTAAGTTCCCAGAAACCGGAGGGCTATGAGCACAATTCTGGCCTGGGTGAAGGCTCTGTTACCTAAACAAATGCCATATCAACTGCCTGGAACATGAGTGGATCATTCCTGAGGACCTTATAGAAATTTGGGTGATGATACTCATTGAGATATGTGAGATAATATTGCTCCTTCTTACCTTGCTTAATCTCAACCTAACAAAAAAGGCTATACTTCAGCTCCCTTCCTTATTGTGCTTCCCTCAAAACTCCTTACCCCTTACTTAAAGAAAAATGTAATTTTATTTTATTAGAAAACTTAGAAAGGTTCTTGTAAAATTTTAATTTGGGTTAATGCAGGTCAAGATGGGCTCAGCCACTTCTAATTGGGCAGTAAGATTTTGCCTCCTTCTTGCATATACCAACCAATTGAGTTGTGTATATCGGTAGTTTCTTGTATGCACTGCTATGGCATAGGCACTGTCCCTCATCCTTCCTTATTTCCATAATTAAAACTTTAAAACAATTAGTTGTTATGTAGAGAGTGGAGGAAAGAGGAAAGAAAGAGAGAGAGAAGTAGTGCTGTACTTAGCACATTTGGTCTTTAACTGTTTTGATGATTCCTGAAAGCTTATATTCTATGAAGTTTTCATTTTATTTTTGATAGCAGTGCCCAGAATGGCAAACCCAGTGAGTAAGGGGAAAAAATCAGTCATGTACAATAATAAATGGATTTCTGCCAATGACAGGTCATGATAAAGAAAAAAAAATCTGTGATGACCCTCTTTCCTCTGTTCTCATTTATCTTGTACTGTTGACCACTGATAGATTTCTGCTGTATGATTTATTGCAGAAAAACACCACCTAGAAATGGGCTTTTGATAAAATTGTTCAAGGATTCCTGGACAATAAATCCTAATCTTTACATGCATGCTGCAAGATGTTTCACCTTTCTTATGCTATAAATAATATATGCCAAATGTGATAATAAATCCATACATCTAAACACTATCTGTGTGGTTTAGGAAATAAAATTACAATATGTAAGCCTGATATTAATAGCAGCTATATAATGCCAGGAATATTGATGGCAATATTCGTTTATTTGTGATCCAAATTTTCAGCACTGTGTTGTACTGAAATTTCATTGCTTTTATCAACCTGGATGGTTATCTTCTGTAAGGAAATCTGTGTTAAATACAACAGACAGTAGCTGGCTTGAATCAACAAAGATGCTCCTGTAGATCTGCCAAGAACCTTGCTGAGGAAATCAGCTGAAATTTTCAAGCGTGTTCTATGGAAAGATTTCTCTTAATAATTAATGATCTACAGTAGGAAGTGTGTGGTAGCATCTATACCTCCCTATGAGCCTAAAACTGTTACAGCAGGTTTAAATGCCCACAAACCCAGTATTTAAATCTCCTTACAAACCATAGGCTCAAAGTCAGGATCTGGCTTAATTTTACCCCAGAGTGGGAATGAAGTATAACTTCTGTCTAGAGCATCCGTGCTATGGTAATGGGTCTAAGCCCAGACTGACCTGAATTGCTTAATCCTGTATAAGCTATCGAATACTGCATGCATTTTTCCTTTACGTATTCAAACAAAGCAAGCGAGCCTTTACCTAGGATGTGAAAACAGGCAAATCAGCTCTTTGCAGTCAGAGCTGATCACTTGGGATTTGGAAAAGAAGAAACTACATCAGAAAAATAAGAATGACAATTGTAAGAGACAGAGGTAAAAGGTGTTATGACAAGAGTGAATGACAGAGAAAACAAAATAACTCAATGAAACAATGTTACTCTTAACTTTTGTTTCTGTAGAGACAAAACCTTTCTTGATGTTGTTAAAAGTCTGATGCAGTTAATTTTGACTGATTTTACAGAGTTATTTTTTAGAAAAATTTAAGCATTACAATACTTGGCTGCATTTTTTAATTCCTGCCTAAGAAAAATAAAATGTCTGCCATGCACCTGTGCAAAAGAGTAAATGTTACTGCAGTATTTTCCATAGGTAATGACTTCTAGAGGATTTCCTGTTAACACCTGTGAAAGGAGAATGTATTTTACCTAGGAAAACTGACTGTGCTAAGTTTGGATACTGAAACTTAAGGGATGCTAATGCTGAAATACTGAAGGGAAAAAGACCGGTGAAGTCTTCAAGGAAAAAAAAATCCTTTAATTGAAAGGGGCCAAGCCCACATAAACAGTGTGTTTGATTTCAGCTCTGTCCTCTGATCTATACTGAAGGTCAAAGAAGGAAATGCCACAGAAGTTATGATTATGTGAAATGAAGTGAGAAACAATGATTTAGCGTAATAAATACCTCTTGCAACTAGAGAATATTCTGCTCACTGAAATTGTCTCCCAGGTGTCTGCCTGTCTCCAGGACACATGGATAATCCCAGGTTGAAATGACAGTGAGGTACATTGTTTTCAGAAATACATGACTAATGTTTGTTTATATGAAAGAAAACACCTTTCAGCTCTAAAATACAGCAGAAACCTTTCCCTTCTGGTTTGCCTGAGTCAAAACATCAACTTTCCACCTTCAATTCCAGTATTTGAATTTCAGTCAACCACAAAAATCTATACAATTTTCTTGATAAATTCCTCTGTCCTCTCAGATGCAAGACAGTCTAAACTACTCCTGTAGTTGAACCATGTCCTAAAGGGCACTTATTTCTCTACAGGCAACAACTCTGACAATTCTGAGAGGAAAATCTTCTGACAAAGCATTATAGGCCATCAACCCTCTGTTGTCATCCTACTGCACTTGCAGTTTATGAAACTATTGAGCTCAAATACTTGTTTTCACAAATGGACCCCAGATTTATTCTGGGTTCAGATTTGTTTCTCAGATCAAATAGTCTGCAATCCTCCATGCCAGAATTTCTACTTTTTGTTGTTTTCTTGTTTTAATTTGTTTTCTTTCTTTCCCCCCCCTCCTTTTTATTTTTTTTTGGCAGTTGCATATCTGTGTGAAACATATAAGGCCATACCTGCTTCACCCTCCTCAGGGAGCTGAGCCCACCTTGATGCATTTTTAATCTCCATGGATAGTAGAGACCTATTCTTTCATCCTAGATCTGTCTATGGTTTAATTTTAAATCCAAAGATATTGCTATCTGTTCAAGATTTTTGTGCATGGGTGGTAGAAACACTCTTCAACCTGCTCATAACAATGCTAGTACCTTGCACAAACATCAGAATTACTATAGTCACTTTGCTCTTCCTAGCTTGGCTTATCTCATTATCTCATTTGTGTTTAAAACCTTTTTCACCATTATTTGAAAAAATATAGATTGAAAATGTATGTAAACTAAAATAAAGCAGAAGTTTGATTGGAGAAGAACTGTGAACAGAACTCAAATATTACTGGAAAACATCTGTTTGGCCTGAATGTTAGTAATCTCTTCCTTCCTTCCTTCCTTCCTTCCTTCCTTCCTTC
>VXAU01001865.1:1633143-1688879 GCA_013399695.1 Formicarius rufipectus
TCTCTCTCTCTTTCTTTCTCTCTTTCTAGAAAATCCACAAATAACCTGATCTGTATCTACTACTGTCTAAACTACTAACCTACTGCTGTCTAACACTTTGAGCTATATATATATATTAATTCTTATAATAGAAATTTCATTAAGATTTTCATCTGGATCACATGACAAATTTATCTGAGAATGTAGTTTAAAACTTGAGTACTATATTTATCAAGAGAAAGTTTATTCAAAGAATTCTCTCAGTTACAGTGATCAGTTCCATTGAGAGATGCTAATAAAATGTACACCCCCATAGACATAAGCTCACCAGAAGTAAATACTACCTAGTATGACCCCTGTAACTTTTTATTAAAATAGATTGTGATTAATTGAAAGAATAATTAAAACCTGAAAATATATCTATTTTCTTTTTACCAGACTGCGATAATATATGAATTTTATTTAATATCATTTTGTCTGAGAAGTAGGGAGTACCTTTCAAAGACAGTGAAATTAAAGAGAATCAGCTATTCAAGAAATGAATTTGTCCTCCATTCTGCAGGCAAGAGCAAAGTGGTGTCAGACAGCAAAGAAAAGAGTAAAAAGAAGAAACCTCTCCTGTCAATGTCTGGTTCAAACACTGACTCAGGTACACGTGAGATAATTTATGGGAACGTAATGATCTGCATCAGGAATCTCAGGTTCAACCTGCTGCATGACTGAGCTAGTTTTTAGAAAGAACCTAGCAAGCTGGCGCCACGGCAAATGACGAAAATGAGTTTAATCACTTTACAAGCTTTCTGCTTGTAATCTTTCTGGCTATATCTGAATGAAACATAGGAAGAAAATAGTCACAAAAAAGGTGGGCTGAATGCCTCTAAAGTTGATGATTGTTGAGATGTGGGAGGAAGGAGGGGCATTAATGTACCTAAGGGAATGTCAGGCAAGTGAAAACAAGGATGTTTTACAAGCAATACACTGGAAGTCTGGAGATCACAATGAGAGGGATGTGAAAGCAGTTAAATGTCTGTCCCCTAGAAGGGGATAAGGGCCTGATAGGTGGGCTAGCAGTGGAGCTGGTAGCAAAGGCAGCTTCCAAAGCAAGGTATTTACATGACCAAAAAAGATCTATCTGACTGCACATATAATATTTCTAAATAATATCCTTCTCCAACCACAGTGGTTGACCACACCTATTGATCTACAAAACAACGTTTGAAAATACATCCAGCAAAGGTCTACTTCAATGTTACATAGCAGGACTGCAACTCTGTGCCCAAAAAACTTTACAGGCACAACTACACAGTGATACAGATCAGGTCAGTGTGAATCAGAAGGATTAGAAGGGAGTTATAAATAGAAAGAATATTATTTTGAAAAGCAATACAGGATGTTAATTTGGAATATCTTTGTGTTATGGGTTTGAAAAAACTCATGACTTCAGAAAGGTATTTGAAGCAGACAAAGAGAGAGATCAAGACTTCTCTCTTGCTTTCTCTAATACAGAGCTTAAGATTTAGAGAACAAAACTTTTACAATAACCAATGTGTCTGTGGTTTAATGAGAGGAGACATTAAATCAACCAGATTTTATTTTTTAACTTCTTTACACTGCATTTTTTGCCTTGTTAGCACAAATATATGCTATCAGAACACAACTCATGTTAAGATATTCAGAATCCAGAAAGGGCTTTCCAGTGACTTGCAAACTGAAAGATTTTTTTGTCACCTAACTAGTTGAAGGAAGTTGCATCAGACTCAAGGTCAGTAATGGCTAACAAGAAGGAAGGCTCTATTCTTCCCAGAATGATTAAAAATGTTACCTTCCCCTTTGCTTTGCTACTTTTTTCAAGTAACCAGAATATTTTAATTATTGAAGCAAATACTAGAAAAATATTTTAATAAAAATAAATATGAAAGAAAAGTACTGAAAAGCTACTATATTGTGATTCCTTCATTGTTGTAATATTGAGGCACCACAAGTTCTCATTTTTCATCTACATCTGCAGAAGAACAGAATACTTGAATTGCTGCATCGTTTCTGACACTGCAGCCTACGCTGCATTGCATCAGAATTGATGGACACATTAAGACAGAGAGGAAACACAGAGAGGCAGAACTAGATGACTTAATAAGGCTTTCTGACATCTTCTGTGGTGGAAATAGCTCTGTGGACAGCAGTGTCATTATGAACATGTAGTGCTACTGGCTATATTCACACAAGCATTTATACTAAAGTCAACAGACTGAATTTATGGTTGGGAGAACTCCATGGTACTCAACACAAACAATTAAAATGATTGAGTAAACATCTCAGAACCAAGACCTAGATTTCCAAACATGTAAGCATCGTGTGTGTGGGAAATCTAGTATTTGCCACTGGTTTTGTTGAGACTTTGGATGTTGATTCTTTCATCTCTTAATGCAGTTTTGTATATAAATTCACCATACATATCAATCAGTACAGCTTTTGAAGATCACTTGTGTCTCATACACTGCAAGGCCAGGGTATCCTGTCCCACTTGGGACACAATGCTTTTGATAGACACAGGTGTCCCCAGCAATCCCTGGGAGCTCTGCCAAGGGCTTATTTTTTAAGAGCTCAACCAGATGAGGCACTTGGTTCCAAAGACGGCATCAGCAGAAAAGGTGCCTTTTCTCAGGGGACTGCCATGACTGTGGTCTGAACCTCAATGTTCAAATGGACTAATGGAGTCACGTCCATCTAGCACAGGCTCTTTCATCATATTTGACTGTCAAGCTTACTTGGCATTTGATTATGTTGAAACTTGGTGAGCAAGGTCACACTAAGTTCAGCTTTCTATCATCAGCTTTCAAATCAGTTAACAACTTTTCTGTTCTGGATTCATTGATTAAAAAACTGTTAAAAAGTTCCCCAGGGAGTGATGTGAACAATGAGGGACAGCAGTCCAGGACAGAAAGGGTGAACCAAATTGTGAATGGACAGAAACTCTCTGATTCCTCTTTGATGCACTGCTGATTTAAGTAGACATTATGCTACTGTGTTTAATCACCAGAACTCCATACATACCACATTGCTGCAAGTCTTAGAAACTCATCTGTATACTGAAATGCATTTGCATTTTAGAGGTCTTGGAGTGCAACATGAGCACATCTGTAAATCAATTTAAAGTAATTGTCATTGATAAAAGCAGAAAATTGGATAAATCATTGTGAATTTTTATTGTTGAATTTGAAAGCTTTTTTATGGAATATACTTTCGTATATCTGACCAGGCTTGAAAATATACTTCAGATTTCCCACTTAAATAACAAAAATGTAAAAATAAGTCACAAAGAATATCACTTTATATACTTGACAGGATTGAGAAAGATTAAGTTACCATGGGTTCAGGAATATTATCCAAAGCTTATAATAAAAAAATTTTTTTTTCTGTGCTAAGGTTATACGAAAGAGAGTTTCCTCCTGAGCAAACTGTACCTTAATAGCTTCCCACATCTTCATCTCCAGTAATGTTGCCTCTTTTCTCAACAGTCCTGTAGCTTCTGTCAATTTCTTCTACCACTCATCTGTCTTTCAGTTTTGTATAGTTTATGACAGACATGCAGAGCTGATCAAATCAGAACCCCTACTAGCATCCTGTCACCACTTTGCCATCATGCTTATGAGCATCTCCTGTTCAGCTCAGAGACTAATTCCAGATGTGATGTGCTCTTACATATCCTGAAAATTCCTAACCTACATGGCAAGTCCTCTTTCCAATTTCTGAATCACACTGTGAAGATGTTAAAGGTTTTTCTGTTTATGAAAAGTGACAGGACAAATAATTGGAGAAAAACCTCTTTCCGGGCTATAAAACACAAATACACTACTTGTGGTTGATGGTTGCTCTCATCAGATGCTGGGAGGATATTCTGCAGAGACTTTATCGTGGGATTGCCTTGTACAACCCCATGGATGACAGCCCTTAGCTGACACTGGAGTCAAGATGTGATGCTAGGTGGGTTAGCTTTGCTATCATCTGACACAGATGTTTCTTGCTCTGACCTCAGATCTGCTGTCATATGGGAAAACAACACGTTCTGCCATTGACAACTCAGGGATGTCAACAGCTTTCCTTTGCTGGCAGAGAAAAGAAAGAGCACACAACAGCCTACTATGAGGCATAAATAAAATATCTTGCCAAAGCTCTGGCTCTTGCTGTCAGAATAGGATTTAAGAATAAAAATTTTTATTAATTTGAGGTTGGCACTGAGGGTAAGATTCTGGGTGATACAGCAGTCTGGTAGGTGGTCAGTCCATCATCGCACTGCCTATTTGTGTACAACTCCATACACAACCTTGCAAACAAATCTGTATAAGAAAATTTATATTTTTGCAGGATACTGATAATTGAATTAAACAAGGTTTAATTTTTCAATATAATACCATTATGCTGTAAGCTTTGTTGTGAAAATTAGCATTAGTACCATCATTTTGAACCACAACTGACTTCTTAACCTCTGATCTGTAGTGTAGTTCAGTGATTCAGTCTAAGTACACAAAAAAAGGTAACTAAAAATACAGCAAGGCTTGACTAATAATCGATTTGCAGACTTCTAAGAGCTGTCATGACTTGTCAGTCTTAGAAAAGAAGGTAAAAATTAGTTTTCCTCTACTATACAGTGTCATACAAATAGCAGCAGTTTCCTTGGAGACTTAGCAGTACTCAAAACACTGTACTTGCAGAGAAAGAGTGACTTGTAAAGATGCATTCTCTGTCCAAACTTTAATTAATCTCCTCTCTTAATAATGCACACCCACATCAACTGTGTGTATTTTGTGTTTACCTCATTACACCCACCTCCCTCCCAAGTCCTTTTTCATAGTCTATGTATAGTTTCTAGCATAAATACACAACTTGCAGATATTTTTTCTGTATTCCTTATAAAATGCAAAAATCATAATTCTACAGAAAACTATTTATGATTTTTCATAAAATAGGTATTTTTGTTATTTGTCTACAATGATTAAAGTAAGTATCAATTCAGGAGTTCTAAGGTTCCTGACCTAAAAATTGCAGTGCAATCAAAAAGAGCATTATTGCCTCCTAGGTAAATACCACGAGAATAAAACCTTGAATTCCCCTACAAGGAAAAAGACAACAAAAAGGCAACAAAACTGACAGGAATAAAGTTCTGTCTTGTCCTTACTTGAGGTAAACTCTTCTCAGGGTGGTAAGTCATACACGAGATTTTGTCATGTATGTCAGTGTGTGTGTGCTGTCCTGCCTTCAAACACTGCCCTCCCTGTACCCTTCTCCGTACGGTATCAGGGAGTTTGATTTTGACATCTACCATCATTTCACAGTACCTCCACCTACTTTTGACACCAGAGACATAGTAGAATGCCACATCATAAGTGGCTCCACAAGTTTCCAAAAAGAATGTTTATATTCTTTGTAAAAAGTGTTTAGGTGCATTCAGAGTTAAGGGAGTGAGAGCGCAATACTAAAAAATATTCCAATTACTATGTCTAAGTATAACTAAAAAGTTAATCACTGCAAAGTGTCTTCAACCACTTGAGTAAAATACAAGTAAGAAATTCCAGCTTCCTAATAAACTGCTTTCTTGATACCACAATTGAAATAATTCATTTCCCATATATGGAACATCAAAAATTGTTTAGAATGGCAAAAGGTTTTTTAATAAGATGGCCTAATTAAATTGAGTGCTGATTAAAGTTCTACCGACTCACCACTTATCACTCAGAAGTACTGATATTTCAGCACTCGAATTACATATTTGTAAGTCACAATATACTCAAGGAGAATTTTTCATTCTCAAAAGACAAGATCATCCAATGAATGATCTAGAAAGGAGAAAACAGAGCTAGATATTAGTGTGAATTTAGTTCCTTGTTGTATGACAATTAACCAGCATATAACACAATACCCTTAATTTGGCCTACTGTGGATCTCACAGTCCAGGGATTCATTTGCCATCTCTTTTGTTTACAAATCATTTCAGTCTTAGACTTTTAACATTATTTGAGACAGTATGTGTTCATCCTATAAGAAATCCTAGTTTGAACCATCAGCAGATATCACATCCATTTCATTATTTTGTGAATATTTCATCTATGTTAACTCTCATATTTTTTGACTGTTACATTTCTGTTTAAATACCAAGCATGTGTACGTAGTCTTTTGTGATTGTACATGCACTTTCTCCAGTTCATTATTACCTTCAGATTCTTCTTCTGCCTTTCCTATTACTTACTGCAAATGGGCCACAAGATTTTAATTATAGCTCTTACTTACTAGTAGATTTGAACACCTATCTAATCCTGTGATGCTATTTATCTCTGAACTTAACCAGGCCTATACCTAAAACAGCAAAATACTGACTTCCTTTCAATCCCAGTATTGACAGCACTGGGCTCAAACCTGAATGTCTGATCTAGGTTGTTGTGAATTTGAAAGTAGTTCCCATTCAAAACACTAGAGCTGAACTTGACCCAATAGTTTCCTTTAAGGGGCAGATCCTAAACAAACCCATTCTGCTTTTCAAGTTCAGTCTTAATCCAAGCTACTTTTCACTAGCACACCTTCCAGTCAGAGATTATTTTCTTAGATGATAACTTACTTAACTAGGACAAATATATTCTGATTCCATTTGTTGATTTTCCAGGGGTAAGATTCTCTCCTCTATGCTTCATTTTTTTCACTTACACAAAAACTTAACTCTAAATAAAAGACGATGTCACCCCTCCCCTATATACTTAGTATCTCTTGTGCTTAGGTGTAAAATCCTTGTCGGAAATCAGGTGGTGTCAGCAACCCAGAGAGCAGCCAGCTCTTGAATTGCCTCCCAGAGAAGCCACATAAATGTCTTTTGAACTGAATGGCACTACGGAGCCATGAAGTCCTGCAGTGCTATATATGCAGAGATGGTGGAAGGTGGCTCCAGCTGGGAATCAGCCTGGCTTCTGCCACAGCTCATGTTTACCAGAGAGGCACTGAAATCTCAGTGTGTCTGTGCCTTCTGAAGCTCCCATGGGCCAGAACTATCCATGGCATTTCAGCACACTCTTAGTTGTTATTTTATTTCTTAGTATATTTTTTGTAACATTTCACCTCTTTAAGATATACATTTAAATACAACAGTTCACTTTTTTGTACTTGGTACATGCAGCTCAGGTAATGGGAGTTACACAAATATTTCCATAGTTGAATATATTCTGTTGTTTTATTCATTCAAGTGGTCATTCTCAATTCAGTGGCACACTTCCACCTTGATAACCTGTAGTTATAATAATCTTTAGCAAAACTAAATGAGGTATTTTAAAATACTTTATATTTGGCAGTCTAATGTTTAGTATTTTATTTTAAGCTTAGACCTGCTGCTTGTAAGGACCCTTTTTGGTATCGGACCTAATTTTCTGCATTTTTCAATGAACATTTGCATGCTGTGTAGACTCTAATTTTTATTTGCATACACAAAAATAGAGTTCTTTATTTTTTACTAAACATCCGTTACATCATGAATGCACGGAGGACCTTTTGTTATAGAAAATGTAATCAGATTGATACAGAATATTTTGTGTGTTTTGTGTCTGTTCCCACTAATTTGGTGTAGTGTTGGAGCAAGTCAGTGAAGGAGCAATTTTGCCCTTTCAGTTTTAAAATTCCTACTGAATTCAATATTTATAGGCAGCACCTTATTCCTGAGTACTTCATATGAAACTTTATTTCAAACAATAGACATTCACTATGGTTAATTTAGATGTATCAGTTTCTGGGTTGCAGGCAGAAGGATGGAATTCTAGTGGTTAACATGACAAACATTTTTAAGTGGTCTCAGGGTAAATGTTAAAGGTTTTATGTAAAAAACATCCATGTTCGTGGAAATCTGGAGAAGAAAGGCAAAAGAGAAGTGAATGGAGGGGCTGGTAAGGCAAGACCTACGGCTGCAATTTCTAGGATGGCATTAATAGAGTTATAAAACTCACAGAGGGAAAAAAATTACTAAATGACCTAACCTACTCCACTACCAGGAAAATCCCCTTAAACCGAGCTGTTTCTAAATAGACATAGGTGATGGAGCTTCCAGCATCTTTCTCAGAGAACCACTATGCTGTTTAATGGTCTAAATAATGTACTCTGATTTCTATCTTGGTGTTTAAAAAAAACCTTGTATGCTAGCAGTCTTCCCTTTAATTTTTCTCTCCTGTCAGCCAGTGCAATAGTTGAATATTTTACTGTCGCAAGCTTTCTTCTGACCAGGCCTGTCTTCACACATCCTATAAAAATACCTTAAGACACTTTAATAAACTTAATATAAATTGTTGCTACACAAAACTCATACATGCAAATAAAGAGAAGTGATTTATATCTGATTCACAGAATGACATGGCTAATTAAAGTACACCTTTTTCTTATTACATTTTATGGACTCCATTACTGTAATGCAGGAAGCATCAAGCAATGAGGGCAAATGAGCCTGGGAAGAAATATATGGCATATTTGAATTCTTTGTATAAGTACTGTGGTATTTTGGCTAATAGAAGATTTGGGTGAATCCTTATGATTTACTTTTTACATGCTTCAAGACTGTCACCTGACACTAAGGGGAGAAAGACATTCCTGTAAGTTTTAACATACCATATTAAAATAAAAGTATCTGTGATAGGTTTTAAGTATTTCATTCTTAAATTAGTAATGAAGTAAAATATTCATTGTTTATTCAAGTCATTGGTGGTCTGAAATTTGTAACACCTGTCAACAATTTGCAACTGTGTGTTATGTAGATTCTTCCCCAAGGTTCCCAAGAAAAAAAATTGTTTAATACTTAGGACTTTTTCAGCAGCTTGGAAATATCTAGCACTACTAATCTGCAAATAAATGATCACACAGAATCTTGGAACAATCAAGTGGGGAAATGGGTGTGTTGAACCTAAAGGCTAAAATTCCTTTTAAGTTATCCAGAAGAGAAATAACCTTTCCAAGGACCATTCCAGCTTGTGCCATGGTCATTTAAGAGAATTTCAAGTAATTGCAGCATTCATATTCATCCAAACAATATCTCAGATTTTAAGAGATATTTGTGCTATACCAAAATACAGTCACTAAATATAGTGGTGATTTCTTTTAACACAGGGTCTTAAAAAGGACAAAGGAAATAGATTATAAATAAGAGGTAGAAAGAACGGTTAGGACAAGATGAGAACACAGTTAATTAGATGTTCTTAGTAATCCATTTCCTTAAAGAATATGTACCAGTGGTACTTACTAATTTCTTGAGTTCCACTGCCAACCATAGTGTTAGGCACATTCTGTATATCCATCCCCTACAGCTAGACCAGCATACAAAAATATTGCACAGCTGTTTCTTTGCTGACAATGCTTAATGAAAACAGAAAATGATTAATATTTTTTCATCTATTTTGTTCTGTTTAGATTCTGGCTATGTCAGCCTGAACTTAGCAGATACCTGTGGTTCCCATCCTCTCAAATAAATTAAGCAATCTTCTTAAAATGCAAACATGATTATTCCTTTTTTTTCTTGAAAGAGGAAAGTGTTAAAAGTAGCAAAGCATCTGAAATTTCTCAAGCAGATCAAACATTCTCGTACAATAGCGCAAAATCATTTATTCTTATAAAGACATTGATATTCTTTGTCACTTTGGCCTACCTGAATCAAGGCCAGGTAAATAAATCGTACTATGCTAACTAAATACTGTGACTTTAGCATGAGAGGTCCTAAAATCTTAAACAAGCTCTGGCTGGCTTGGAGTCATTCTTCAGCAATGTAAATTTAATGCAAATATATATTAAGTGGGCCTAGGCTCAACATTTTCTTCTCTTGTTATGTTTTTAAGTAGAAGAAAACCTCATTCTTTAAGTAGAGCTTTCCTATCTAGTCCACATGATCGATCAAAGACACAAATACTCCACTGAAAATAAAAACAGCAATAATAAAAGGCATCCTATATATCGTGAGTCAAAAGGGTAAATTTTTAACACATGAAAATTTACAGTAAGTTTTCATTATTTGTTTGTGCATGGTGGTAAAATCTACCATCTGATTACCAAATGAAAAAAGGAACAAAGTCCTGTATCTCATTCAAGGGCTTACAAAAATAAAAAAAAATGCCCAATTCATCATCCACATTGCCTCCAAAAATATGCTTCCCTTTTAAGATGGTGATATAGCATTTAACCAGTTTTGCCAGTTTGGCATACCATAAAAATAAGGGTTATGAAATCTTATTTAAAATAACTGCATGCAGGAAGAAGGAAATAAACTACAATAATTTAATCTTCTCTCCTAAATGTTAACAGCAGTGTAAAAATGGATGCTCTCATCCTTGTAATCAGTTGCACGGTGCACAAGGGCAGCAGTCTCTGGTGCCTCATCTGTGAACTAATCTTTCATTTCATAGCAGATCTTTCCATATCAAACAACACAAATGACTTAATTTGCATGACAGGATTTGTAACGGGGCAAATCTAGTGTCAAAGTCGATTAAAGATTACACCGGAGAACTATCATAATCAGTACTCTAATGAGCCTAAATAGTACATGTAAAGTCTCCCCTTTTTGCCATTCCAGTCATGTATAAAAGGGAATGTGTTTCTTTTCATCGGTGAGCCAGTCCTTTGGTTTGCACATTACGCCCTACGTTGAGCTAAAGTCATGTCAGTCTGGTTTCAGAGGGAGAGAAAGGGAAATAATAAAGCAAACATCACTTCACAAATGACATTGCTTGGTATAAGCCAACGTTTGAAGCCCTTAATTCTTCTAATCTGCAAAATAGTCAATGCTAATGGGTTTTTGCCTTTGTGAAAGCTGATGCATAGAAAGAAAAACTTTAATGAGCTGCCTGGGTTGTATGCTTACAGATACCTGTCAAATGTCTGTCATCTTAGCTATCGTTGAGGCATTATAAAGAAAGTAAGAAGGAAGGAACGACAGTATTTGTACAAGCATTTTCATGCTAAAATGGCACAATTTTCTTCCTGTCATAATTTCATTGTATCTGAAAGTCAGAAAAGCTTAACCCTTTCAATAGTACATTCTGTACAGAATACCACACATAATGTTTGAACTAGCAGCTTTAAAAATAGCATCATGGTTTTGTACACAGCATTCTCTGTTAAATTTGTTTTGCAAAACTGATTTATCTGTATCTTAAAAAAAAAGTGTCCACAAATTATTGAAATGAATTGCTGCACTTTAGGGAGATCAAGAGTTTACCAAATATAACTCACCCTCAGTGTGAGAGTCTGTTGTCACAATAAAACCCTTCTGAGTTCTTAATTTCATATCCCTTTCTGTCTTTGCTTTGGCAATACAAATAGCCAAGAGGTCAACAAACTCCCTTACTCTTGCTTTCTCATTCGTTAAAACAAATGGGAATTTAAACACATCTTATTGCAAACACATCTGCTAACTCTGCTAGTCTAAGTTGTAGTTATCTCAAGCCAGACTTGCTTTTGGACATTTATAGTAAGTGTAAGAAATTGCTTATGAACTGAAATAATGCATGCATAAATCTTAGCACAGGTGAGCCTAGTCACCTATTTTTATTTCCAGTTTTATCATCCATCCTCACTATTTTCCAACAATTCAACCATCCAAAGTACAGACATTTCAGTGTAGACCCATGTTTCTCCTAGTCCAAGTACCAACCTCTAGCATGAGGATGAGCACATTCTCTAAATTTGGATATTTAGCTTTGGGAGTCAGGATCAAAAAGGCACATGCTGAAATCTGTTCATACACAGAGCTGTTTGTAGACTCGGAGCCTTCATTTGAACAGAGCATATACCAGAATAAGCAGAGAGGGAGTATTGTGTTCAAGGGACACCTGCTGAGCCCAGCAGAAAGCATGACTAAGGGCTGTGGTGGCAGGTGCTGCTGCTTTGCTGCCTGTCTCTGGATAAGTCACTTACACACGGCATTTCAGTACCTACAACGTAAAGCATAATCAATGTTCTGAGCACTCTCTCACGAGTGCTTGGAAGCTTCATTTATTCCTGCCTGCAAGTAATTTTGGTGATATTTTTGCTTATTCTATCAAGCTGTCAGTGTCAGTACTTCAGGGAGGCATTTCTATTACTCTGTTATGTCTCTGTTGTTGTTTTTACCTGTACTTGTCAGTCCTCATTCTGGGGGCTGCAATGCTGTGTCAAGGTGTACTAAGACATGACATACTTCAGTGCACCTTAAATGTTCTTAAAAGCCCTCAGGTTCTGGCTCATACGTTTTCATTGAGCCATTACAATACAAATGAAAGAACTTTAATGAATGTATTGCATCTGTATTGCTTCCAAAGGGCTCACTGGGAGCTCACTGACAGTATCTTTCATGTTTCTGCTGCAGGTGAAGATCTCAACGGAACAGTGTGTGTTTTTCCCTTGCTTTTTTTTCTTCAAGCAAGCTCACATGGAGAAAACAAACAAACAAACCAAAACAAAACCAAAAATCAACAACAACAACAACAAAATCTAAGCATAAGGCAAATTTATTTTAGTGGCTTAAAAATTTGAGATTAAACAAACGAAACCAAATAATGAAAATTACAGCTGAACTTTTGCACCCAAGCAGCAGTAGGTGAAATTTGTGCTGATGTCTCCCAGGACCTACATATCTTATCAGGAAGTGTAATGTGAGCAAGGAATCTGTGGATTTAGAGTAAAAGAGCTGCATTACCAGCAAACTTGTTATTCTTTTGCATAAGCTATAATTTACAAGTATATCATGCCCAACAACTCCGAATATATAATGTTATTGAATGTCAGGAATTACCATAATGAAAGAGCAGCAAAACAAATAGACAGGTTGCTGCCAGAGTAGGTGGAAGGAGAGAAGATTTCCACACAAATTTGGTCAATGTAATTTGGTTTGGTTTGGGTTTTGGAGGGTTTTTGTTTTGTTTTGTTTGGGGGTTTTGTTTGTTTGTTTTGGGGTGTTGTTTGTTTTTGGGGTTTGTTTGTTTGTTTTTGGTTTTGTTTTTATTTTTGCTATTTTAGGCTTCTTATTTCAATTTGGGAACTTTTCAGATACTGTATGGAGAGGAAACAGCTGTCCAAGGGGAAATACAGCTCCCTGTAAGGTCCTTTGAAAACCACAGCATCCTGTCCAAACAATCCCAAAGGAAGGAGGGGTAGAGGAACAGAAACATCCTAGTGTTTTCCCAGACCTGATCATTTAAGCCCATCAAATCATTACTTCCCAACTCTGTTAAGAGGTTTGGGTTTTTTTTTCCTGGTCTGTGCCGGGCACAGACGGGAAGCAGAGGAGCCACCTCCGCTCCCAAAACACACCTGACTTCCAGGGCATCCCCTGCCAGTCCTCTGAGGAGGGCTCCTTCCACGTGCCAGCCATGGTGGTGTGGCAAGCACACCTACATGGAGGGGGAACGTGTCCTTATGAATCACTCTGTATTTAAGCTAAAGCATGCTGACGCTGAGCGATCGCTCATCACTGCTATGTTTGGTACAGCAGCCACGGTGCTTGCACCACCATCCGGAGAGCTGAGCTCCGAGGGGTTAGAGCACAAACGTAAATAACATACATTAGCGCATGTTTAGCTCTGACTTGGATTTCATCCACTTTCAGATATGAATTATTCATCCCCCATCTCCCTCCAATTGTTCTTTTAATTCATATCGCAGTTGTTAAAAGGTTAGAAGGCACGTTACTGAATAATCCTTTACTGTTTCCCCGTGGCAATTTGCGCCCAATTTTTGCAGATTTCAAGCCTCTGCTGTCCCTGCCGCAGAGTTCATTTTTATTGCAATTCCTGGCTAGCCTTTTCCCCCCCGAACACTACCTCTCTGACCTAGCTGCTGTACCTCTGATCCCATGCACCCCAGAAGCTGTCACAAGTCTCCCTCCTTCCCAGGAGTTGAACACACAATAGAGAATAGGCCCTGGCTGTGAGGTTCAGCAGCCATTAACCCCTACCAGCTGTTCCTGCAGGGAGCCTTCTGTGGCTGAATGTCCTTTCTCTGCGGAGGCCCTCATTTCCACTAATCTAACTATTGTTGGATAGGAATGCTGACAGGAGAAAAGAAATTTTTCTTGTGTCCATGCAAGTGTGTGTATCCATGTGTAAGTGAAGGAAGAGTGAAGGCTAATTTCTATAGTAGGCATGAATGGAAGGATTGGGAAAAAAAAACTAGTTAAAATGTGTTTACTTGCTTAAAAGGCTCAGTCAATTTAAATAATTTCAGTAGTATGCTCAATTTTGGGGGGGATGGGAAGAAAGAGAAAGCAAGTTACTATTACCATTTTATGCAAAAGCTGTTGAGAGATTCCCCTGCATTTCCTAAATTCTTCCTAAAATGTGAAAAGAAAATGGGACAAATATATGAAAACCAAAATGAACACAGTGCATAGGAACAAAATCTAGTATTTTTAAAACCTTGGACCTGGGCATCAAAAGATTTACCTTTATTTCGTATTGATTGTCCATTTTCAGTAGACTGATGATTCAGACAGTCTGGAAAACGCACAAAATGTTTGTCAGGATTCTGTGCTAATACTCTCAAAAGAAAAAAATCAGTTCATTTAAAACATTTGTTTTAAATGATCAACATCTTCAGATAACCAAACCGAACTCCTTATGTGTCTCACAGTGACAACACTTCCAGTCACATTTTAAACTTTCAACTTAAAATATTTTCATGCAACACCAGTAGACATAACATCCTAAATAACAAATTAGCATTAGCACTGCTTTTTCCTTGCAAGCCACACAAGTGAAAGAAATGAGCAAATTTTAATTAGCAAGAAAGAAAACTATTTTATTTGCTAGGAAACCACATACCATTTAAAGTTTCGATTAATTCATCTTTTTCTCTAAAAAGGATTGATAAAAGAAACGGTTTTGAAATTTAGTGCTCTGTTTTATCACCTGATAAATTTCAGTAAAATACAACAGTTGGTCTAGTTCAAATCAAATTAGAAATAATTCATGTAGAAATATATTTTCTGGGCAATTAGACGGTATCGTAGCAGGGCAAATGTCTGATATAATAAAGCTCTACTTTGCATCTGTTCCTGTGTCTAGACGACTGCAATTACTAGTCCTTACAACAGCAGCAGCAAGATAAAGCACTGCTCACAGGTTATAGCTATTAAAATGGAACATTTTCTTTCTTTGCCCCTCTTTATTACCTAAATCATTTGATTGTTATAAAATTTAATTTAATTTAATGAATTACACTTTCCTCAGATTCAAAATGAACACAAACACAAACAAACAGTACAGAATCCAGCTCATTGTTTCTCCCCAACATTAGCTGCCATGCATGGATAGTGGCCTACTGAAGTTGAATATTTGCAAATACTGTTTCCTCAGAACCCAAATAGCAGAAATTACTCTGTTAGTAAAGAGGAGACCTGAAGCTTCATGACTGTCGATCTGGCATCCTTAAAAGGCACTATGAAACCCCCACACAGAATAGTTGAGAAGGCTATCCCTAATTACTGTATTTGGGAAGATGAAAGGCCTGTGCCGAAGAGGGTACAATTGTAGTTAGATAGGCAGGTTTATATCCCTAACAGAAAGAAAAGCATTGGTTAGCCAAATACAAGCTGAAGGCCATGCACAGCCCTGCATCTGCAGGTTGAATCCCCACTGACATCTCATGGCACCTGCAGGAGCTCTGACATCCCTGCTCCTTCACTCGAAAGAGACTGCAGCAAAGAGGAAGGTGTACTGCATCAGCTGTACTTCAGACATTGTAAATCAACTAATATGGGAATGGAGGAAGTAAAACAAAGAAACAATGAGTACGGTCCTGGACATCACATGGAATATCGCTTCTTTACAATTTTGGCTTACTGAGTACACTGAAGGATTATATCAGCAGGATTTTTGAAACTGCAGTATTACACAGCTCATGGGCATAAACAGTAGTTTCTGGTGTTAATAAAACTGCTTTCTCCTTCAAATTCTCCCTATAATTACAGGGTTTCTGGGTTTCTAAGCAAACCTGAGCAAATTTTAAGTAGGGCTTTGTTTAGACAATCTAAGATATTAAATCATAGTCTTGAAACACTGCAAAGAATCAAGCACATAGCAATAAATGGTATTTGTGAAATATTTCATGCGAAGAAAGACATTCATTGAAACAAACACTGGCTTTTTGGCTAAATATGAAAATAGCAAACTACTGAATGTGTTGAACATAAAGGAGATCTGGTGGTAGTTACATGACTTCAGACACAACTTCCAACAAGACATGCCAGTATAAACAGAAAATCAATACTATGTAAGGAGTCATCTATTTGTGTCTATTCCCTTTAAAACTTTGTTCTTATCATATTCATTCATTAAGCTGAGTAAGATAGTGTCTATGTTTACATGGCGGACATTCAAGGGATGCCTTGGTGCCATTGGAGAAATTTTTTATGCTCTTTGAAATAAACTACCTTCCTAGACTAAGCCATAGTCAGATGCCAGCTACATGGCTATAATCTTTCCACATCAACTTCTCCCAGTGTGTTTAAATGTCTAATGTGTCTGCAGTATCTCACCTTTGTTAAATAGGCTGTCTTGTCAAGCCCTGAGATTTCTTTTTAAGACGAATGTAATTTATAACATAGATCATATTTCTAATGGGCTGAAGAAGTTCCCAATATAAAAAGAGAAGCAGAAGATTCTGTAACCCTGTTTGAAAGAAAATCATAAGCTCTACTTTCTAGTATTGGTGACTCAACTGACTGCCAAGATACTGTCTGGAGTTGACCCATTAACAGTAAACCTGGAATAAAGTTGCCACAAAAAGCAAGGAACATTACTCTAGAAATATTCAGTAAGATAATGATATATATTACTTAATAGTGCCATGTGTTATCTTCACCTTCACTTCTCTTGCAGTGAATATCACAGAATGTGGCTTTGGTATAATATTCAAATAATATAAGAAACACATCACTTTGAAATTACTCAATATTTTATGCTGTGTATTTAATAAAAATTATATAATCTGTAATGCAATTATGGCAAAACCCAAGGAAAATCACTGTGTCAGAATCATAGACTTACTTTTTGCATGTTCTTACTTTGTCAGGATAATGTGTGAGTGTAACTCATGTCAGTCTGCAATGAACTTGGACTACCAGCATTCAGAGGTATGAATTTCCAACCACATTATTCCAGATCCAAGTGACTGCATGACTTTGCGGCTCAGACTTCTTTTTTGATTTCCTCCTGTACTCCAAAATTCACCTCCTTGAACCAGGAGTTGTTATTTTGCAGCAGATGAGCACCCAGCTATTTGCTATCTGAGTCCTTACCCTCCTGAGATCTGCCTGCAGCTGCCTCCTCCTTGTTTTTCACCTCATGCTTTCAGTGTTTGGACTACAGCACAGGTTACTGTCACTGTTGTGCCACAAGAGTGGGAAGAGTGGAGAAAGGTGACAGTCCAATTCACTGTCAGGAAGAAAACAGGTCAAATGGGCATACCTTGAATAAACTGTTTGCCAGTGATGGGTTTTTTCTCAACTGTATGCTGAAGGACTGTATGAGAGTTCAGTTATGGCCTGGGTGAGATCTCGCCTTAGAAGGTATGCCAAGAACGTCAATGGGTAGTGAAAGCTAACATATTGGAGACAGCACTAGATTTGCATGATCTGTGTAAAGGCAAGTAAAAATTACTGTGGTATTTGCTGCCATCACATCAGTGACAGCATAGGATGATCAACACATGGGGTAGAAGGGAGGGAGAAGCTGTCAGAATTAGTCTGCCAAATTTCTGGCTGGGTTTTTGTGGTGGGAGTATGTGTGTGTTAGAAGGAGGTGTGGAAGGGTTGGTAACTGCCGGAAGTTTTGAGTAAAGTGCTAACAAAATCCCTGTTATTCCTCAGATACAAACAGAACAAGGAGGAAAACCTTGGCTACTTTATCAAAATGAGTATTCTTGTAGTTATTGAATAGGCTGACTGTCATTTTACACATCCTGCTGTCTCCTCCCCATCTCTGTTTCTCTTACTAGATGCTATTTGCAGCATAGCATTATCTCAAATATAGCAATTTTAAAATAATGTCTCAGGACACACTGACATTTCAAATTTTTGGGAGTAATCGAAACTCAAATGATTCTTCTGTGCCTTTTTTTTTTTTTTGAACAGGGAATGTTAATGGATTTTCAGTCATAAGGCTCAAGAGATGACATTAAATGTCACTTGCTGTTGAAGAAAATACAGAAACTCTTTAAAAAGAATTGCATTGAAACTAAAATTCTCTCCATGATGCTTTCTACAAAGAAAGTTACTTCACTTGTCTTTTGTATGCTTAAACATAGTAAGACAAAACCAGAAGTCTGTCTTTCATAGACTACTGGCTTGGTTATCTGTGTTTTAAGCAAAAAATCCTAACAAGACACAAAACACAGTAAAGTATACTTTGAGCAGTGTCCAACTCTGGGAACTTTTGCTCCCTGATGTAAAATTACATTGAAATACACTATAAAATATTGTCCAAACACTACACTAACATCATAGATATAATTTCTAGCTGTGATATACATTATTAACCTCATCTCATGATCAAGAATTCAACCCTTATCTATTCCATCAGTTCAGAGAGTGTGGACGTGTGTGCAAAAGTACATACTCTGTGCTAACTTGTTGCAACTGTTATTTCTTTAAAAATGGTTCTATAATATAACCACAAAATCATATTTAAATCTCTTATTAAAAGGAAATACCCACATCATTTGAGTGTGATAGAGACATCATTTGAATTTACTACAGATCTCAAACTACTGCACTGACACCCTCATCATTAACAATCTTACCTAAAATCTCTGCATACTTTTTGCCATTTGTCACTTTTAGAGACCTATCTTTCAATTCTATGCATGCATTTCTTTTCACAATCTGATGTCCTCAGGAGATGAATAATAATGTCCTGGATATTGCTGAATCAGTAGTTTTTACTAACATAGGTTTACAGTCAGATGTTTTCAAACTGGATATGAAATCTCCCCAGGCAATAGGCACGTCCTACTTGTAGAAGGTCTGAAGATAAAATGACAGGGTTTACTGTTGCTCACTATGAAATAAGCAGCTCGCTTTCCTCAGGGAAGGCTTAATATAAATGTTAAGTTCCTTTGTTACCTTTTCTGAGAGCTGAAGTCATAACTAGAGACTAACTGACTTCAGAGATGCCTTAAGTGTCCTTCATATTGTTAGTATCACATAAGCAATTCTATTTTGCACAACAGATCATGAGATGCAGTCATGTTTGGTGCTATTTAAAAAAAAACCTACATAGTTCTTGCTACTCATAAGTAATACAGAATTCCCTAATGTGTCAATAAAACCATATGACAAACCACAGCGGGTAATCCATACACACACACACAAACAAGCCTTAATGAAAATATAGATTACAGTCTTTTGTAGTATAATCTTACTTGCTTACATGGTGACAATATTATGCAAATTTTATTTCAGGTCATGAAAATACAATTAAAATTCCTTTTTAAAAACTTTTTGGTCAACTGCTTTAGTCTATAAATCTCTACACTGAATTATCCAGATTTTACATTCTAGTGGAAGATTGAATTGAAATGTGTTTAGAAAAGCAAATTAAATAGAAATTCAAAAACAAGGGACTCGATTTTCTCATAAATTAGATCTTTAACATACTGTTTTGTGCTAAGCATTAACACAGAGCTATAAGTTAAAAGTAAGGCACTCCCAGTTGCTATCTTTTTATTTTCGATTTCTGCTGACATCAATAAACTCCTGGGAGCTATTGCCATTTGTAGACAAGTAAGAAATTTTCCTGCCCTGTGAGAATTTTGTATTTCAAGGAAGTTTCCCTTTGTAAATGGAAAGTTAAAAAGCCATGAATTTTCAAACATTCAGAATGTATTATAAAGAAATAAAGTCTATTAAGATGCAATGTTCTGCGTTAAGAAATTCAAAACATCCTGCTTTGGGTTTCACCTTCTATTTGGGGACATTGGGATTTAACGTATAAAGGAGTTAATATTTCAAATCCAAGTGCATGAAGTTTTTATTTTCAAAATGCTTGACAAAGATGATTTGAAAAACTTAATTGTTCCTTTCAAAATATTTTAGAGCCTGGAGATTTACTGAAAGCAACACTTCTCTGAAATAATTTCACCAATTCTGAATTTTATAGTAACTGAACTACCAAGTCAGAAAATTTAGGGATTTGTTTTGGTTTGTTCTGGTTTTTGGTGTGATTTTTTGTTTGTTTGGGGTTTTTGTTTGTTTGTTTTTGTTGGGGTTTTTTTGTGGTTTTAATCAGAGACAGCAAATAAAAATATGGGCTTGCACTGCTGATCATAACTCATTCTGAACACACAACAGGCCAAATTCAGTTTCTGTTTACACAGTCTTAATACCATGAAGCTGTACTGTTGAAGCTGAGAGATGTTAGCAGTCATACAACACATTACAACCATATACCTCTGCTAATACTCCTCAGTTAAAAAGAGCATCTCAGGCTCTGAACAATTCTGAAAATTGAAGATTTCTGGAATCTCTCTGGCAACACGCAAGATGTGCATTTTTAAGTACACTGCATTTATATGGTTGGGTTCTGTGGTATGACTGCATTGTACAAGGCAAAGCATGCACCAGAACCACCAACTTGCTTTTCCCCAACTGTTTTCTTTGCTTGAAGTCCAGCATTGCTCAGGTTGTTTCCCACTGATTGTGTACCTGGCTTGTTTAATTTTTCTGCCATTTCTGTATCAGTAACACTTTCCTATAAGGTGAGGCTTAAATAATTCCCTGTATGGAAATGCTACAGGACTCTTAGCTGACCACGTTCACATTATCTCTGCCTCCACAGCCCCTTTTACATATCCTTCATGTATGTATGTATACTGCAAGCAGAGAGACAGCAGGGCAGGCGGAAAGATTCCCTGAGCAGGAGTTCTTTAAACTCCCTGCTTTGCATGAGCTCGTAGATCTTTAGAGAGCCAGTATCTTTCAGAAAGCATTATATCTAAGAAAGGGGGAAAAATACAACTATTAAAACGCACATACACTGCTGGCACTGTTGTGACAGCCAGCAGTATCAGCGTCAGTCAATTATCTTCACAAATGCCTCTTGTGCTAATGAGCACTCACAAAAATCACCAGACTTTTCTGGCAAGGAGAAAAGATCAGTTTCATTGCTTGCAGAACTAATTCAGTGTACAAAAGTGAAGGCTCCACCATCACTGCCTCTTTTACTGCTCCTTTTGTAAAGGCTTTTGATGTGCACTGAAGAGATTGGTCTGTGTTTGGGTCTCTTCATCTCCAGTTCATTGCCTGTCATTAACATACATATCCATATGAAAAGTTTGGTAAGTCACTAACAGCTGTCCAGAATGGAGTTTCAGGAAAAAAAGGACCTATTCCTTCTCAAAATGCTGACAATACTATGTAGCCCTTTTTGGCAATGATATACCTAACTTTTTAAAGCGCCTTTCACTCAAAAAGCAACTAGGCATAATACTACATTCAAGCACATAGTGGTTTTCATTTTGAAACAGTCATTTGCTGTATTCAGAAAAGGCCTATAGTTGCCAGAAGCAAAAAAGAACTCCATCATTCATTATAAAAAAAAAAAATTAAATACTTTCTGAGTATAGCTTTTCAGTATCCCAGCTAACCTCACATATCCGATTTAACACAGGGAGAAAAAAAGCCCACAGCAGATGCTCCTGATGGCCATTTCATGCACGCTGAGTTCCTGCTCAAAGTTACGAGACCTCACTGCTCATGATCACCAGTAATAGGAGTTTTGGCAATGAAAAAGTACCAAACAATGGCCAGAGTAGTTTACCACAAGAAGTTAAGGAAAAAATACATCCATTTCTCTTCTCATAGAATTCAAAATCAGCCTGGAAGACTCATTCCTATAACTAAATTGGAGTCTATTACATTAGGTAGTTTCTGATCTTTTCTATTTGAGACCTTAGTAAGTAATGTGAAGCAGATTTAAAATTACTTCAGTGTATATTTCACAAAGCACACTCAATAAATTTTGAATTGTTTGTGGGTTTTTTTGTTTGGTTGGTTGTTTTGGGTTTTTTTTGTTCAAAAAGAACGTGTCATGAGTTTACTTAATTTCTGCTGATATAGGTATGCCTGCCTTTAAGGAATGACCATAATCTCAAACTTAGGGTGGAAGAACAACAAAAAGAGAACAACATAGTTTTAAAGATGATGAATTAAGAGGTTTTCTCTTCCAGTCACTTGGGCTGTAGCACAGTCATGTCAAACTCAGAAAGAAAAAACTGTTGATTGATAAACACTTTTCTGTCCCCCCACTACCACTCTGGAGTTCACGACCCTGAGCCATAATTTACAATATATTGCACCCAAGATTTTCTAGGTCTTATTTTGAAAACTATAGCAGGTGCATGTGTGTCAGTTATCAAGAGGTTGACATTGTTTTACATACATTTTTATCAGAAGCAAAGTGCCCGGCAGGCTACCGACCACTAATTCTGGAAAGATTTTATTCCTGTACTGATCCTCCCACCATGCAAAACCAGCTTGTGCTGCATAAAACCCAAGGCTTTAATCCCACTTGTTGCTTCCTTTTTTTTTCCTCCCCCTTTTCAGAAGCATCTCTGTCTCCCACATCAGTCAATAAAATCTTTAACTCTGCCTATTTTGATCTGAAAATTAAATCTTATTTATTATGCATCCTGTTTGTTGTCTTTGAAGAACTTGAGCATTCATTTAAAGAGGACCAGAATGACTTCTTAAACACATTTCTCTCTTTGCTGCAATTAAACAAAGTGGAGCTGTGATTAGTCCACCACAGGGGGGAAAGAAAAAGACACCCTTGAATCAAAATGGGGGGACCTGACTGTGCATTATTGTCTCACAATGCAGGAGTTTATTGCTGAAACCTGCTTATCGCCTTGCACTGCAAACCATGGGAACTTCAGTCAGGTGGAAAGTTATTCTCTTCTCTGGCTGAAGCAGCTTTAAGTATCGTAAGAACAGCTAAAGCCACTAAAGCTCTTCCTAGTAACTGAGACATTTAGGATAATCTTTATGAGAGTTTTGCATGAGCTTCTGCTTTTTGTTGCAGTTAGAAGTAGAGTTAATGATGAGCTTTCACTGGTTTTTTCTTTCTTTTTTTTAATCTAAGCCAAAAGCGCCTGTTTAAGTTAAGTACCACCTCCCTCTAGCCCTTGGGAAACCACTCAAGAGGGATTTGCTTGGCTCTGTGTGCATGACACATAATGAAAACAATTTTACGCTGTGGAGGGAAGTATCGGGCAATTACTGATGTAACAGCCACCTGCAGAAGCGAGGCCCTCGACGGAGCACTGGGCTGTTCATGAATATTTTATGGTGTGATGTTATTTTGAATGGCTGGGGCAGGTGAAGGGGGCTGAGGATGTAATAAGTAACTCTGCTGGAGACTGTGTCGCAGCTCTGTTTCTCTGCAGTGGTCCATAGTGTAACACCAAGAAGAATCCTGACCCTGCATAAGACTATGCAAGGGCAGCTGAGGCTGAGGAAAGATGATGTGACAAGTCATGGTGGGCACCCTTTAAAATCTGTTGTCTAGCGATTTTACACATGATGTCCGGCTTAAAAAGCCCCTGCATCAATCTTGTCCAATTTAATTTGATAAACTAAGTGTGGATAAGGATTAAATGAGAATTTTGTAATGGAGAAAACTTGTTCTTACTCTTTAATCCATGAAAGATCTTATGAGGCAAACCACATAAAAATTTAAGCTGTTGCTGTGGAAAGTAGTGTTGCTTCTTTGTTCTGGAATTGTTTTAAAATCGAATGTTCTGTTAGGAAGTAAGGGCCAACTGCATACAGTTTTTACTGCCAGCACATACATGTATTTCATTCAAAATGGATCACTTCAAAGAAATAATTTTAGAAAGCTGTTGCAAAAAAGTGTGTTTATTTGATGTCATTTATTCCCAGTAGTGAAACTGAAATTCATGTTTTAGCTGAAGCAGGGCATTTTACACACATTTGTGTTTTTCTCCACAGAAAATTTTTTAATTCCTGGAAGAGGCAGTGAAGAGTTAAACTTGACATGATACAATATATGAAGGAGATGTGTTCAAAAGCCTTAAGAACTTGTGATGATGTTGGCATACTTAGGAAATTTAAAAAAAAAAAAAAACAAAAAACAAAAAAACAAAAAAGGAATGAAACTAATAGGACCAAAATAGGAAAGATTTATTTTTACACTTATCTGCAGAAAATGAAATAGAAGCATAAACAGAGCAATGTCTCATATTGATACCAGAAGGATGTATAATACTCTTTTGAAATATTTTTCACCTTGTGAATTACATGCATTGACAGATTATGATATTTGAAAAGAAAAGATAGAGAAGGTTTCACTGTAAGCTACAGAGTGAATAGCTGAGGAATTTTTTTTTCCAAGAATAGGACACATTTAGAAAAAAGGACACAAAAGATTTACAGAAACCTTGGACAGAAATTGGCAACGAGAACTGAAATCCTGAGGAGTGGCTGAGAAGGAAAACGTAGCTTACCATACACTGAAAATAATGTGTGACAACACAGGAATTCCCAGAGTGACAATTGGAAGATTGTAACGATACTCTTTAATTTTTGTAAGAGGTGGTTTTGCAGATATTCTCATAGCATTTCATAACATTAATTTATAGCTTGCAACAGTAAGAAATAATGCAATTTTATGTTAATTTTCTATTCTAATGTCACCTTCCTAGCAGAATACTGAAGCTGTGCTGCTTGAGGTAGTCAAGGTGGATGTCTGTTGTGCTTGTATTGCAAAGACTATGAATGCCTGACTAGGATGGTGGTACATTACACAATTCAAGCCACAATTTGCTCTAGGATTTCCTGGCTTATCTAATCAGTCAACATTAGCTTTAAATATCCAGGGAATAATAGTACAAACAGAATAAAATATGGAGTGTTTTTCCTAGATTCTCTTACTGATATAAGGAGATATTCCTCTTCCAACACAAAGTACATTTTCACTGAATGAAAAAACAGTAAAAGAACATGAGGCACTATGATCAATAGCCCCTACTCTTGCTCTGTACCTATCTTTAGAAATTTAAGATAAATGCAATAAGAAAAATCAAAAAATATTGTTACAGAATCAATTACGTTTAACACTAAAAAAGTGTCCAACAAAGAATGTGCTAATTCAGCTTCAGAAAAAGTGTTAAAGGTGTTGTGTTTTAGTAATTTTATGAAGACTGAATTATAAAACAGCAAACATGCAGTAAATTTTGGATACTTATAATTAGATTTTCAACATAAGAGAAGTTAAGCTCTGTATGGAAACGACATTATTCAAAAGCTTGTCTTGAAAAAGAAAATTGCTGTTTGACAATTCTATAGAATATTCAAGAAAGGTAATTATACTGCAGTGGCTGTTAAAGACGCAGGTGTTGAATATAGTCACTGCTTCAGCTTTTACAGAAAACTATAGAACATGGAGAGAAAGGAGACAATGACATTAGCATGGTGAAATAGTCACCTCTGCAAAAGGAGTTTATATTATCCATCTTTCCTTATAGATATACAAAAATTATGGACCTGCCCTCCCCCTTGCCCCTCTTAGGTTTTTAGGTTATTTGAACCTTTCCCACTTTCTTGCCTAAAAAAAAGAGGAAAAGCCTAATATATAACAGACCCTGATATAAAATCTACCCAAGCAAAGTCACTAGTGAAATGAAAATGGCAAGAAACCAGAGTGCCTCGTTTTAATGAAAGGCAACATAATTAATCTGGAAAACAAAAGTGATTGACTAGCACCAGTGTGAAAGAAATGTACTGACTGACCCCCAGCGACTACACAAGTGCTCTCTGTCACTGTTGATCCACCGCTAACTGCTTTCTGAATTGCCAGTCCTTTGATACAATGCACCACTCAGGGAAGCAGGCTAAAAATAAGTTCATTATTAGAGTTACACTTTTAATTAAGATGTTAGAACAATCAACAAGCATGCATGAAATCAGAAGAGATGACATTTGCAAATATCAAACTTTGTTAAAGGTTGCACTATTATTACCAGCCCTTACATTCAAATGGTAAAGGAAAAATTCATCTCCTGGATAAAGGGTGCCTTTCATCCAGAAATCAGCTTAGAAACCAGCTCACATATGAACCTGCATGTACTGAGTCTTGACTTTGCTTCACTTCAAAATGCTCCATGCCAGGAGCACAAAACACAAGACAGATTTCAGAGACACAGTTTCTCAAGCTGGGCATCTAGGAGATGTCTCAATCCTGCATAGGCCATAGCAAATAGTAAAAAAATCCACTCTTCCTACAGATCTAGGGGCCATACTGCACTGTTTTGGGCAGTGATATTGCAGTGCTGTTGGCCAATCTCCAGCTCTCCTGACATCTAGGTTATCTCCATGGGAAAAGATGACCTGGTTGGCACAGGTAAACACCATGCTTTGTAGAGGTTAGAGTGATTTCATGGAAAGAAAATTCTAGATCTCAGTCAGCTCAAATTCCTTTCCTGCAGCAATGAAGCTGCCGAACTAGCCAACTGACAGTCAAACTACTTTCCATGCTCTTTGTGGAGAGAAGGGGAAAGGGCAAAACTGGAAGGAACTGGCATTCCTGCTTGGACTGGGAAAGGGAGCACAACAATTGTGTTACAAACCGGCTTACAGAAGAGATGGGCACTGGGATAATTAAAGATATATAGATCTGCTTCCACAGAATTCTGTGAATGTCCAAAAAGGATTTCTGGAGGTCTTTTGCATGTAAGTACCTATATTGACCTGCTTTAGAAAGATGAAGAATTCTGGGTTTCAGCATGAGTGGAAGAAAGGATAAGAGCTAATTTCCAGTCACCATTACAGGTGGTTTTTCTTGCAAAATGCGAGGTCCTGTCGGCAAAGAGAAGCAGAATGCAAGGAGCACAGAAGACATTGGCAGGGCTTCGCTATGATTTTATCTTGCCTTATTTTTCTAGACAAATCCTGCAGGACTCCAATAGCAACATCAAGACTGAAATTACAGAAGCAACAGAATGATGACAGAGCAAGAAAATCGATCTGTAACACATGCATTTTTACCTGTTTTGATATTTCATAAAAGGGATTTTGTGCTTGCAGTCATCTGAGTTATCAAGTTGTGTCAGTATTCTCTCTGGGCTTGTTTGACTAGTAAGTGTCTCCTGGGGACTTCTAGGTGAAGTAGAGTTGGTGCCTTAGTGATGGTGAGAGAGCAGATGAGTGTCAGAAAGTGATGGTGAAGATGCATTTGAAGGAGAACAATGTTGTGGTGTCTCTTTGTCATGTATGTCGTAGAACAGAGAAAGAATCAGGCACTTGTCTTCCCAATGATGGAAAACACATTGCAGACAAACATTATGACAGTAACCAATAATACATGCAAAAGATCCAGGCAGTAAGGAGTAAAAATAATCTCAAATTCACTTCCTTCATTTTACCCCACCAAATTGTTTCTGTTGTCTTGGAATCACAGATCGGTTTGAGTTGTAAGGGACCTCGGAAACTATCTCCAACTTTTCTGCCATGGACAGGCACACATTTGACTAGACCAGGTTGCTCAGAGCCTAATTCAGACTGGTCTTGAACACCTCCAAGGATGGAGCATCCACAATTTCTCTAGGCAACCTGTTCACCACCCCCAGTGGAAGACATTTCTTCCTAATATCTAACCTAAACCTACCCTCCTTCTGCATAAGGCCATTCCCCCTTGTCCTACCACTATATATGCCTTTGTGAAAATCCCTCTCTAGCCTTCTTGTAAGTCCCATTTACATACTGGAGCTTATATACTTTCTTGCATTGTTCTTTCCTTTTAGCAACTTTCTATTTTTATTAAGCACTGACCGCTAAACTACCAGAGGCAACAGTTGAGCTTTCAAATGTTTGTGATTCCTGGAAGAGGTGGAAAAGTGCCTCTGGTTGCTATATCAGCATGTATGAGGTGAATGCTCAACACCTGTATTGTAAAGCTACAATTCATTTTGACAATGCTACATGAAAACAGCATTTCAAAAGGGTACCAAATGAAGAAACAAGTGATTCGACTATGTAAGAATATTAATGCTGGTGATTTACAGAGAAGCATTTTTTCTCTTTAGATGCCTTGATTTGAATGATAAATGGCAGGTGAAATCTGCTGAAGAAACTCATCTGCTTCTCAAGGAGTGTTTAAAACTAAGGCAAATTTTTTAAGAAACACCTGCAAAGGTGGAAAGGATGTTATGCTGCCTTCATAAAGCCACTAAAGCAAGTACCTCGCAACAGCAGTCACTTTTGAAGACATCCTATGTTGCAACAAGCATTGCTTTAGAATTCACAAAATTAAATAATCTGCTGCTGTTTCAAATATGCTATTAGAAAAGGAGATTCATGATACAGTATTAACATGTACATTGATTTACTGCTGCTATTCTTATCCAAAAAGATGTGGATTCCAGCCACACATTAGATATATGATCATACAACAGTTCTGAGGTTTCTTGGGATGGGAAGCAAATGCAGCACACATACTGTAAAACATGTTCTCATTAATACTTCTCAGTATGCACAATCATAAAGAACATCAATCTGATTACATTCTCAGATCAATTCTGTCCTCCACTGAAGTCAAAGGAAACTAACCTGTTGGTTTCAGTAACACCCAGCCTTTTATAAATTTGCAGATATTCATATGTAAGAAGCATGAATTCCTTGTAAAAAGCAATGAATTACTGCTCAGAAAGAGCAGTGAGTTCTTACACCGATATGCTGAGTGTTATGAAATGTTGTGATTGGTATACCAGCTACCTATTTCCACTAATGTTTACAGAACAGCTGCGGATAAATTTCACAGCTTTGAAAATGTATTCCCAGATGTTCAATAACAAAAGTATAAAATAAGATTGAGGAATATTAGACTGCCCAAGAGAGCTAGAAGACAGGCAATTACTACTGACATAACCTGCACAAACCTTCTATGCAGATTTCTCATTGTAATAGTAAATCTCATAAATCAATATGACAGACATAGTTGAATAAACCATGTCAAAGTTCAGATTTTCCTAAACTCACCTAATGGTTTATATGTAAATTTGTAATTTTCTTAATTGTCGTTTAGCTTAAGCCACTGGGGCCAAGGCATCAGTTTAAAATCCTTTGAGTGTCTGGTTCTTGTAGCTTTTTTTGTATCTCTATTCCACCATTCCACAGCAACTTGTGTGCCATCTTCCTTTTCAGCTATCTGTCCCAAATCTATTTGACATAAATCTAAACATGTTTAAACAAAGCCTCAAGAAATGCATGACATTCTATTGATAACTGTTTATTCATTGTGTGTAACTAACACCTCATTGTAAAGTTGTACAGCAATATTCTATTTTTGAAATTAAGAGCAATTCCTATCTAAATAATTTTGTTTAGAACAGCCGTACATTGTTGCACTGGTAAAAATCCTAGATCTTTAAGCAACCATAGGCAATAGAGCACATTAGGACCCTTAAATTGTTACTGTTTATAAATAGATACATATCAATATGCTCTGTGCATTTTACCTCTTTTTGTAGTGATTAAATTAACTTGATCCAACATGGTTGTATGTTTCTGTGAAGTCAATGGAAGTCTGACTGAAGAAAACTTTAAGGGACTCATAAACAAATCCTTGGAATAGCTGTAAAAGCAACTCTTCTTTTGTGTTTAAGGATGTAGTTCATCCTGTGAAGAATTGTTGTTTAAAAGAAGCTAGATATCCTTTTGATATTTTTTAATAAACATCTTAATATTCCCAGAGGAAATCTAGGCTATTTAAGCCTCCTGGCCCAAAGCCTATGTTTCTCTCACCCTATTTGCTATACTCAAATACATATATATACTTTTGGATCACTTACTGTTTATTTAGCTTAGTCAAGTGACAAAAGAACTGGACAGCAAATATTAACTTCAAAGACTACAATCAGTGGAAACACTAATACTAATACTAAAACCAATACTATTTTAATCTATATAAGGTGAATTTTTTTTTTCTTCTTGTAATAGGAGTGTGGTTGTTTGTGTTTTGGATTTTTTTCCATAAAAACCTACAGATGCTTCATCTCTTTGTGCAACAAACGCATAGATCTAAAGTTAGAACTGCTCCTCTCTAGTAAATTAAGCTCATGAAAATTCACACTCAATCCTTCAATTACAGTTTTAAAAACTTGGTCAAGAGATGCCAAATGCTACCTTCTGAACATCCTGAGGGTGAATGAATTTGCACAGGTTTGAGTGTCTGCTGTTTGAAGTACACACATAGCAGAAGTTTTGGAGAGTGGGCAATCTGGGATATACATGTATTGCCATTTTTTATGTGCATTATATTCATAGTTTTATATATTCACTGTGTGTGTTTATGCTATTAAATCCTTTCCATCCACTCAACTATAGGTACATTTTTCAAGAACAGTATAAAAATGTCTACTATGATACAGTTCATAAACTTATTTCAGTCACATTCAAAATGTGTTTGAAAAATACTTGTTCAATAATGCTCAGTTGGAGCAATTTTATTTTGATGGAGATTTTCTGATATGACTCCCAAATTCCGCTGATCTAGATATGTGGCTAGGCAGCATAACTATTATGAAATCCTTTCCTATCACAAATGCTTATTGCCTTTGTAAATAGCTAGCTGTCAGAGGGCTTACAGATTTGTAATTCAGACAACAATCAGATCAGTGTTTATCTAACCCGGAGGCAATTCTGTATCTGAGACTACCCTCTGCATTTAGTTCATCATAATTTTCCTCCTAATGTGGAATGTTTTTGTCTGAAGGAAGTTTACAGCTTTTTCTGTTTAAAAACACAGACTATCTTGATGGGTGGTTTGGAAGATACTACAGAATACCATATATCCTGTCTCTGCCTGAAGGGGTTTTGGCCATGACCTCACCTTTGCCTGCTTATTTTAGGTCTGACAATGCCAGCATCACTGTTAATATCACAGAATCAGGACTTCCCAGGAACGTGGAGATGGGGCAATGCAAGTCAAGTGCAAATCAGGCATCTGGTTCTTTCCTAATACAGAAGGGTGATACAGTACACAATTTAACCTAAATATTATAAAATACATTCTGGCAATGTGCGCCAAGAAAGGGATTTTCATACTTTAGATGTTACTACAGTAGCCTTGTGGTAAGAACAGTAGATTTGAATGAAAGCTCAACCTCTACTGGAGTGCTACCACTTGTAGTGAACTATTCTCAAACTAAATTTTTGACATATAACCAGAAAAAAGACCTAATAGTTGACTTATAGTACTTTTCAAAGATAAACACAGATGAAGTACATAGCATTTCAGGGTTTAGCTGAATATGCTCAGTTCTAGAAATATTTAATGCAACTTTTAAAAGCTTTTCTGAGCTTCTCTAAAATTCAAAATTCAGTGAATACAGGAAAAAGTCCTGATTAATTATTTTCAGATAAAATGTTACAAAGTGCTCGATGATATCACTGAATCCTCTCCTTATGTGAAGCCTGCTCAACCAGAAAACAGACAGTTCAAGATCTAGTCTCACTGATGGCCTTTCCATGAAAATTAATTAATGGCATGTGCTGTGCTTTGCTAAGGAATGGGAATAAGATGCTTCATGAATATGCATTCAATGCTTGTTGAAGTCAAGAGGTCTTCTTTTTTAACTACCTCTGTTTTCCTAATCAAGGCACCCTAGAGGTATATAATGAAGTTGTAAGAAAATAGAATTTAGCTATTAGGAATAGCTGAGGGGGAAAGAAAAAGATGGAAAATCTTTCTTTTCTTGCCAAGAAGTATTTACATGTTGTATTTCATCATTAATAGTCACTGGATTTGAATATATGGAGATAGAAAGTTTTTTGGGTTCTGATAATAACAATGAGAAGCAGAAACAGAAGCATAAAATAAACATATACTTATGTTTAGAAGTTATTTCTACACTGAGAAGATACATGTGGAAGGGAAAATGCTTAGGGATAAAAATAATTTTATATTTCAGTGTAACAGCATCTTATGCTATAATACATACTCCTATGAGTAGCCTTTATTCACCTTATCAGGCTATTAACTTCAGTGTGAATTTTTGTGCATGAGAAGGTTGTGGGACTAAAGTGACAATGTATTTTTAAGGAACAAACCCCTGCACTCATAATCACAAGTGTAGAGTAAGACAAGTCAGCCCAGAATGGAGCTGTACCTGCAGCAGCAGTGGGTGACTTCAATTGAAGACTATAGTGGCTGGTTTTAGCACTGCTGCTTGGGTGCATGCTGTAAAATGTTTAAAAGGAAGCAACCAGGAGAGTGGGAGCTGGGAAGGAGTTCAAAACATGCCAAAAAAGTCTTAGTAGACAAAAAAGAAACAGAGAAAAAGAGCAGAAGTAAATTAATCTTCCTGAAGTATATTACATAAGGGGAAATGCCTGGTAGTCGTTATTTGCTGTAACAACTCAAGACAAATGAGCAGCCGGTATGTTAGTTCTGATGAAGGACATGCAAGAAAGACAATGGCTTTCCATTTTTAAGTTAATCAGTACCCGAGTGATGTATTTCTGAAAAATAATAAAATGGATTAATCAGGAGCTAGGGGAAAGAAGAGGGCAGATATTTTATTTCCACCATGTGTAGATGAAATATACATAACATAATAAAGGGCTGCTGTCGACTATCTGCAGGAAGAGCACCTGGAAGATTAAAGCTGTGGACATAACATTAACAAAGTACAGACCACACTGAATTAATGAGCACTGGAGATAGACATTCAGTGGAGTCTTAATTTATTTTCCTTTTCTAGCTCATCCTTTAAGAAAATGACAGTGTCTTCTTATCGATTTTACACTCAGAGATCAATCAGAATTGCCCTGACTCAGACAAAATTTACAGCACTCCCTGACAGTGCCTCGAGCATCTGGGCCTAAACAGACATTACAAGGAAGCAATATATCATGTTTGTATGTAGAGCTTGACATGCTTAAAAATAAGCTAATCTGTAGTGGAATTTCCTTCTTTTTGACAAGTTGTTCTGCCCAGCTCTTCGGCCCCTTGTTATGAATTTCTCTCCAAGCTCTACTATTAATTATAACATGCACATAGGATTCATGTATTTAGACCCTGAGGGAGGTCATGTGCTCTGCAGTTTTAGATAAAATATAAACTAACAGATCACTCCTACTTAAACAATATGAGATGTCACTCTGATGCACTCCATAAAAAAAAGCTAGAGGTGTTCCGTCAAGAGCTATGATCAATTCTGACAACCCAACAATATCAGAGCTAAATGATGGGCCTCTACATTCCCAAACAGTTCTCCATGGAAATTGCTGTATCCGGAAGCTCTTTTGTGCAAGTAACTAGCTGTATTAAATGCAGTAATTACAGAAAAGTCACAAGCTGTGATGCTTAGGTAGTAGTTGGCTAAGGTAACTTCCACACTGCGTCTTTTACCTAGGAGTTGCCTCCTAGCTAAGGAGGAAGAAAGGTCTCTTCTGCACTACAGACCTCAAGACCTGAGAGTCCCTTGTGGGCCCAAAGGGGATACCTGTTTCACAAAATATTTGCTACATTTCACTTGAAGAAAAATATCAAGACAAATGTTGAGAAAGAGCTAGCATGTATCCAAGAAGGACTGAGTATCAGTAGGTTTTTGGAAATTCAAGTCTGTCTTCTCCTTCAGGCAGTGATTTATTGGTCATTTCAGTACATGAAAGCAGCATTGAGGGACCAGGAGTTAAAATGTGTAGGGAATGTCCCCAAACCAGCACATTTCCTTTTTCATCTTTGATCATCCAATAAAGTAAGGGAGTGGGGGAAGTTCCCTTTAGACATTACACATTTTCAACGTGTATCAAAATTCTCTCTTCCCCTTACTTTCCTTAGGAGGACTGGGAAGTTCAGCATATCACAAGGTTAAACCATTTGGTATCAAAGGACTTAAAATCTATGCAGTATAAGTGGGGTGCTTGGCAGTATAGCATAAAACATTCCTCTCCCTTGGAACCAGCCTGAGTGCTCCTACACTGCTAAGACATAAGAATCTGTACATATCCATCCGTGTACACAGGCATTGATTTTAACTTCAGTCAGTGAAACAGGTGTTTCTGTTTTACAGACTGTACTGCTTTCTTACTTACTGGATGGGATTTTATTTGGCTGTTTCCAAAGGTTTGCAAACACTTGTAGCAGAGTACTTTGCTGTTTTCCTCATGCTAATGGAAGTAAAAACATGTAATTTTTTAATTCATCTTGAAACAAAGATGAAGAAACAAAACTGATGCGAAATGGTTAGCAAGATAAAATCATAGTTGACTTGCAATCCAACCTCTGAAACACAGAAACATGAGAACGTGCAGAAAACCAAATGTTACATGGTTTATTTATGACACCTCAGTATGATTTGCCCTCAAGTACTATGACAGTAAATTACTATGGTTTCAAAAACCAGTATGATGAGCATTGATTTATTTTATGTTTTCTCCTTTTCCGTCATTTGTGATTGTCTAACACAGAGGGACCAACTCTCAAGAAATTAGAAAGATATCATCCTCTGTGAGGGATCCTGCGCTTATTTTCCCTACAGGTGTCTCTGCCTCTTATAGCCTCTGGTTCTCCCTTCTTATGAGATAGTGTCTGAGCACCTGGCTGCTCTCAGCATAAGCCTGAAAAGAAATCAGTATTTTTTCTCACAATAAGAATAAGGACAAGTTCCAAATTAAATCTGCATTTTCAGACTCTAACATGGACCTTTGACATGAACTGGCTTGGTCTTCCAAGAGACCACACACTCTGACTAAAGCCAAGGGCCCATTTTTTAATACATAAAAGTAATTATTAGATAACTCTGCCAACAAAGTCTAGGTTTAGGTTAAACATTTCAAATACAACTAGTAATCTAGGATGTGTCTGCTTCTGTCAAACTAATCTGAAATCTCTTCAAGGAAACTAATCTCAGACAATGTTGAATATACAAGAATGAAAAATCTGGGCTGTTTAAATATGCAGTAAATTACCCAAAGGGCAAGTTTCTCACTTGGTTTTGGGGCTCAGTTCTTGCCCCTGACTCTACCTTGGACTTTTAAGTGTGACAACAGACAATTCATCGCTTAACTTCTGAGCTCTAAAAATTACCTGTCTCAGCTGACCTCTCTCAGCAATGTCTGGAGACAAAGGTTGGATCCTGGAAGGCAATTCATACTAGCCTTATTTTTTAACTCCTAGGCTAATTCATTCCTTTTAAAGGGAGGCAGGGTTGTTCAGTTTACAACCTGTGCAGTAGGAGTGATAAGAGATCTGTCCTGGAAGAGAGATAAGAGAAATGTATCCACTGGATTCCAGTCTCATGGGCTCTTCTAAATCCTTGTATCTGAGATTCATAGGTATTATCTGGGACAGCAAAGGAAACCATAAAACTTCATCTGTTTCTGAAAAAAGAAACATTCTTTTTGACAGCTAGGTATAAATTTTATAATCATTTGCATTTATAGTGGTATTCCCTTAAGTAGCAGACAGCATTCTTCATGAAGTTTTAAAGCTATATTTACTAGTAAACCAGAAGATGCACTGTACTCTTCTCTCTTTACGTATATAATACTTAGTACTTGTTTCTATTTCCTTTAATATATATTTTTTAATATATTTTCAAGCTGATATAATTTTCCAAAGTAAAAATCTTTTAACTGTCAAATTTAAAGAAATGTGTTTGTGGAAAAGCATCATATATGCTATGCAACTTGAAAAAGAATAAACTATAGGGTTCTACATACCTTCCGAACTTTAAATTATATGTATTGGTTTAAATATTTCATAAAAGTTAAATATTGCTAAATATTATAAGATCCTGAGGCAAATAGTAGTTACTGCTACAGCACATGAAACCCACAATGGAAATGTTTACCTTTCAATGGACACACAATCTCCATCAAAATCTCTCCACTAGTGAAAAAGAAATAGATCATATCTTCTCAGACAAAGGTAGGACCCTGTGCCTTTTCACTAGTCATGCAATGAATAACAGGTGGCAGTGCTTTCGGTGTTCTCTCTGGGGTGTTCTGCCATGCAAGCAACTGTCATTTCAGTTTACAGTTCAAATGCAGCAACAGACCTTAGGCAGAGAGAATGTGCAGCTACTCATCAAAACTTTTCTTTAATACCCCAGTGAATTTCACCTGCCACCTGCACAAAATAAATATTTCTGGCTGAGTCGCAGTAAGTGCAGCACACATCATATTCCCTCCATATACTTAAACTGACTGCAGAACACACCATGCAAGATACACCGCAACAACCAGAGCAAAAATATGGATTATTCTGAAAGCTATCCCAGAACTTGCACATTCTGGAAACATCTCAGCATCCCCAAAGCACAAGGCCAGAAACAGAAGCACTGGAGTAGTTTGTCCTGAAGCCCGTTGCCCTTTCCAGAAAGGTCGTAGCTTGCCAGAAGCTCACCATGCCCTACAGCAACTACTCAGCATGGGGGAAGAGACTTCGAATCAGCTTTTCAGTCCAGGATGTTAATCACCACTGCTGTTGGGATTATTTACTAATTCATCATGTAGATTTGCACTACAATTCCCATTAGAATTCTTGTTGCACAACTTTCTTTTTTTTTTTTTTTTTTGTCCAGAAGTAAAGGAATCTGCACAGTTCCTTAACAACTCAAAAGCCAGGACAATTATCCAAAGGAAATTACAGTGTTTATAAAATGGCTTTATACTTTTGTCTGTTGATCTCCTATAGTCTTTTTGCTGAAATGTAGTGTAATTGATCAAGTCATATTTAGTGTGAATTCATTGAAATGATGAATCTCATTTCCTGAGAGCCTGAGGGCACACATAGGCAAAGCTCCAGTAAATCTATAAAACCACAATACAGGTACATAAAGAAATTTAAAATTGTATTGCTACATTTATCAATAATTAGAGAACTCTGACTAAAGACACCAGATACACTACTGTCATGGGTTTCCATAGCTGAATTTTAGTAGAAAAGTAGAAGTACTTCAGTAGAAGCTGCTAGAAGTTTCTCCTGTCCTGTTGAGCTAATTAAAATTATAGTTACGCCTCTGCGATACATACGCAAGAATTGGAGTGTTTGCGCAGTTGAAAATTCCAACTTTGAGATAACAACGCAGACAGACAGAGACCAAGGTCAGAAGAAGAGCAAGAGGAGGCGAAGGAAGAACCATGCTGGAGCAGGGTGGGGGGGGAAGGACTGAAAGCTATTCCCCCCCACCCACCCCTTCAAGCCCGTGGAGATCTCCTGGGGTTTGGAGACCCCCTGAAGGAGATCCCTTGCACTCCTGGAGGAGCAGGTGAATGCCTGAAGCAGACCCCTTGCATCCCTGGAGGAGCAGGTGAATGCCTGAAGCAGACCCCTTGCACCCCTGGAGGAGCAGGTGAAGCCCCTGAAGGAGCTGTTGCCCTGGGGAAGACCCAGGATGGAGCGAGATCCTGGAAGAGACTTGCAGCCATGACTCCTGGAGAAGGAGACGCACCTGGAATAGGTTTTTTCCCGGTAGGAGTGTTGCCCGGGGGGTGGACTCATGATGGAGAAGTTTGAGGACTGTCTCCCATAGGAGGGACCCCACAGGAGTAGGGATAAAATTAAGAGCTGATTAAGGCCCCCCTGCAAACCGTGGTGGAGCACGGTGTCCCAACTGCAGCCCACGGAAACCCCATGGAGTGACCCACAGAACAAGACCAATGCCAGCAGCACGACCACCACCTGCGAACCTTCCATTCCCTGCTCTCTCAAACTGTTGGAGGGAGGGAGGAGTGGGAGAAGTGTTCTTAAGACTGATTTATTTCTTACCTTTTAGTTTTAGTTCTTATCTTGTTAGTAATAAATTTAAGTATTTAGCTACTCTGAGTTTGTTTTGCCATTATCAGTCAGCTGTTCTTTTTCTTTCCTTTTTTGCCCTTTCCCTCATGGAAGGGGGGGGGGAAAACCTGGAGGTTTTGGGTGGATACTGGGTGAAAACCATGACAACTACAAACTGTTAGCTCTTACCTATGAAGAGGGATACTTAAAGTGGGTTAGAAATATAAAATCATTATGGATAAACACTTAGAAATATGAATGTCGGTAAGTGTTAATGGTAGCAATAGACTGAGTTACAGATAAATTTTGGAGGGGTATGTGTCTCATCAGACTGATCTGTTATGAGACAGACCTGCTGCTCTGCAACTATAAGCAACCATGAAGCTGTCCACTCATCATTAGTGAGATGCAGATAAACTATGTATCAATGTGACTGTTTAGTTCATAAATCTGGGAAAAATATAACCTGAATATTGGTGATGACTTCAATGCTACTAACACTGAACCATAAAAACAATAATAGCTAACTTCCAGGAATTTTAAGAATCAGTGAATGCCAGGGTAAGCACAGAATTTTCTGATTTTAAAATGGAAGCTTTCATGCAGCAGGTGACTTTAGCACTGTGTTTAATATATATACTGAAAGGACTGAGAAACCTTTATCCAGCATGCTGATCCAGCTCATATAACACTTCCCCTTTAAAAGGATGAACATGTGCATTGAAAAAACTTGTGGTGACTCCCCAAAAAGCAGCATAAGGTCAGGATACTTTACTGCAAATATATATATGACATTGAAGAATATCTTTCAAAAGGACAGATATTCTTGCAACGGGGGACACTGATGTAGCAATTGCAGTAGTTTGCATAATCAAAGAGAAAGTCCTGCCTTTGCTGCTGTAGACCCACACTGCAGCACAGGGAAGGTACTTTGCCAGTAAGTAGAAAGGCAGGGAATCAAAAGAGAATCACTCTGTTTCCCAGTGTTTTGTAAATTTTCTCACCTAACAACCACATTCTGTTTATCATTTGCACACAGATCCTAAAGACCTATCTGTAACACCAGAATTTGAAGCACGGTAAGCACCTGTCAAAAAATGTCATCAAAGAACAAAATACACTTCCTAGAGACTACAGGTCTTGCTCAGGTGTTAGGTTTTCTTTCAGTCTCTAAGTGTGCTGAACTGAGCATCTTCAGCTGTCCGACTGCAAATTTATTTTGACCAAAAGTACATCTTTCTGCTTTAACTAGGGACAAAATGCAAAGGCATCCAGAAGGGAAGATTCTCAAGAAATTATTTGGAAAATACATAATTAATCTCTAAGAATCAGAGTACGTGACTTTTCCTTGCAGCTGTAGAGTAAATCACTTCATCAATTTACTACACCAAATTTCTTATTCTAGTTAAGCCTAGGAGTGAAATTTTATCCTGGGTAAAGTAAAAAGAAAAAGTGGAGTAAGAAGCAAATATGTTCATCAGTTTGTTCAGAATGAGCATGAGAAGCTGGCTGGTCCAGGACAGTGAAATTCTCCTGCTTCCTTCCATGGAAAGGAATATCATGAGACAGCATCTTTAAGGGAGGTTTCAGCCATTGAGGTACCAACCCAGATACAGGGATTTTTTCTTGCCTTTCCTTTTCCTTTAGAGGTTTATAAATCTATTTGAACAGGGAAATAGAACATGACAAGAGAAACAGCAGGGAAAGAAAGGAGTTTTTTCTATTGCTTTTGAGAGAGATTTCCTCTTTCATTTACTGCACAAACTCCAGTTACCCTGGTATTGCTGGTGGGAACACAGTTTTCATTGGAGTTTTTTGTTTCTTTTACACTAAACATATTTTTCTTTGTCCTATTTTCTAAGCTAGAAACAAACAAAAAAAAATCACTTTTCAGGAGTAGCTATTTGCACTGTATCAGACTGAACTCAGAGATACCTGCAAACACACTACTAATTATATCAATACTACCTCTTCAGCTATAAAACTTTGCTACATAGAGTTTAGGTAGGTTCTCAAATGCAGAAGTGTGGACAATGGTGGTGCCTATCAGACTGAAAATAAGGTAGGAATGTAATTACAGAGTAGTAACTGATATCACAAGAAAAAGTCATAGCAGGCTAATGTGATAACTTACTGTATCATCTGATGACTAGCAATACTTAGATTTCTGTATTAAAATGGTATTAGTAGTATATTAGGCTAACATGATATGACAAAAAAATTGCAAACAAAACACTATAATTTAGTCTAGGGCATAAATGTGAGGGAATAAAACCAAATATTGTCATAGAGAAACACCCTCTTTCATTTAGAGGAACATGTGGAAATTTTGTGATAGAATTTGCTCCTGTGTCATCCTGATAAAGTTCATGAGCGATTACATATTGTTATGTGAATTGTAAATTAGTATGAATGATGTCCTACATCTGCATATCAGTTTTACTTCAAGGGATATCAAAAAGCTTTACAAACTTAAAGAGACATACGAAGAATGTAACCAAGCTTATCATCAGCCTCTAACCTGTGGTGAAATAGATTCCTCAGTCGTTCCTAATTTTTTTATTAACCAGCTGCTGATACCATGACGGAAATTCGAGAGTGGTAGTCTTTTTGAACATCAAATTTTACTCAGGAAAATAAAGTCCCTCCAGACTCCATATCAACCAAGTTCTGAAGAAGCTTCCATTTGCATGAAATAATTGATAAAAAGGTATATCCAGGTAAAACAAACAAATAAATAAAAATACCATCACCAAAATATTCATTTGTAAGAAAAAGCATACAGATACTCTTTGTAATCTTGGAGTACAGTCTTACTAGAATACTAGAATCATAGAAAGGTTTGGGTTGGAAGGGACCTTACAGAAAAGGTAGTCCCAACTCCACCCTGCAGTGGGCAAGGACACCTTTCACTAGATCGAGTTGCTCAGGACCCATTCAGACTCTGGCCTTGAACACTTCCAGGGATGGGCATCCACAACTTCTCTGGATAACCTGTTTCAGTGCTTCACCACCCTCACAAGGAAGAATTTTTTTTCTAATAACTTTTTTAACACACAAGAAAACTTCTAAATACCAGTTGTTGTTTGACTCCTGTCATTCCACACTCTGTTATCTTTTTGAGTAGTAAACAACCAAGGACAAGGACATTTCCAAGCCAGTTTCTGCTAAACTCAGTTTATAACCATTCATCACAGAGCTCATGCTGCCAAATTTCTGCTTATTTTCAGGAAACCTGAAAAACAGAACATGCACATTATATACACACATAAACACGGGTACTTTAAAAATGGATGGATTTCATGAGGCCTTCATTTATCAGCTCAACAAGAATTAATGACATTCCACCACAAAATGGCTAAAGATATGTTAGCATGTGTCTCTCTGAATGCATTTATATGCTTTTACTTTGCAAGCCTCATGGATTCTTGTAGCCCTCAAACCAGAGTCAAAATTTTGACCTCTAGTTTGACAATTATTTTATGATATTGATGTGTAATAAAGGAGACTGAGTAACCAGAATTATTTGTCTATAGGATTAAAAATCCTATTGACAACATATGCAAGCATATCAGTGCAGCAAGACAGCAGACTCTGGTAGTTCAGCAATGAGTATATTAATTCAAAGGTATATTCAGGACAATAACATAGTCACAGATCACAATATTTACTTGCAGTGACTATGTTAACATTATGCCATTTAGAGCACTGAAGGCAAAGAGTCAACACTGAAATCAGTGCAACAACTTAAGACTTACAGAACACTCTTCAACAAAGAACTAACATGAAACTCTGGACAAGATTACACAGTACTTCTTTGATTCTCTTCATCTACTTTACACTATCTGGAATTTTCCATTTTACAATATGGACACGGAGTTCTTCTTGTGTCATGAAACCTCTTCAGTCCCACAGATTATGTTTTACTATCACTCTGAAGTGTCTGCAGCAAATTCCTTGAATTTTCTGTCAGTTCTTATAAGCACATTGCAGCCAACAAAACCCTTCAACTCATTCATCTCTGTCCCTCATCCCACTATATCAGCCACCACTACTGTTAGTTTCATGCTCTACTGGACCTCCGTTGCTCCATCCCAAATCCACAACCTCCCTTTGCAGCTACACTATTCTCATTGCTCCAAGTTAAAATTCCCTCCTCACCTTTGGGGTCCATCAGTGCCAGCTTTCTTCATCTAGTGATTCAACTCTGTGCAACAGTGAGACTAGGTTTAAATATCCACTTACCCACTGCTGCCACATCATTGAGTTGCCTTCTGAAGAATGAACTCCATTCTGAGGTGGTGGCATCATTCTCACTATCAGCGCTTAGAGTGTCTGTGTGACACTCACAGAATAAGTTGAGGTATAACAAGCTGCACTTGGCAATGTGTGTGCGCCATAAACACAAATATGAGAAGTGGTTCCAAATGTTTTATTCCTCCATTTTTTTCTCTCAGTCACTTCCCACATCTAAATTTTTCTGACTAAAAAAATAATTTCATATTATGGAAATTTTTATGACTATATTCTTGTCCTCTACCAAGGTAGATGGAAGGATAGCTGCCTTTCTCTCTGCCTCCCCAAAACCATAAGTAAAGTAGATCTGGGAGACAATCTGTAAGTGTGCATGTGCACGGGCACACATCCTGTGTTTGTATGCGCAATGACTTACACGTGCGGATCACGAGTACTTTATCCTGGCTTCCATGTTACAGGTATAAAAGAGAAACTCAAATGTGTAAGTGACTCGATATACAAATTTATGAGGGAAGAATAGATTCAAAGACTTCTGCCATTTTCTAAAAGAGAGAAAATAAAGTTTTTTAACTGTTTGGAAACAGAATAACATTGCCATACAGTAGATTTCCGTGATACTTGTCTCTGACAAATAACAAAACCCATGACAATACAACTAGGCAAATGCTTTACTGAAGGACACATCTGTAAATAAATCATTGCACCACGTCCAAAGAACTAAAATCACGAGAAAACTTGATCGGAAGATTTTTTATTTTTTTTAATTGGCAAAAGAAAAGAAAGGACAAAGAGTAAAATAAATCCTTTTATTTTTTTGTCACTGCAACAGAATTCTTAACTGTAGGGGGTAGAATGATGCATCCATTTGCACTTACACAACCATATTAGGGAATGACTAAATTACTTGTAGAGCCCTTTCCGTGTCACCACTTAGGAGTAACGATATAATTTCCTAAACGACATAAATAAATACACAAAGTAAAGTCTTAGAATTCTGGGGTTTTTTTGTATTCTCTATCATGAAAATAAATTAGAATGGCAATTTTTATATAATTCCTTTTTTTTTTTTTTTTCAGCACAGATGCATATTCAAACAGTTTTGTGTTCTATTATTGTTGAAACCAAAACCAAACTAGAAAGTACGGAGCTTAGGAAATGGATTTTTCTTTATGTCTGTATTTACCAGAAAAATAGCTGCAATCCCTGTTCTAGTGCAACAAAATGTTAACATTTACCTTTATTTATACTACCCACAGTATCTCAATGTGTTTTGCACCTAAATGTCTGGAAAAGAAAAGACTCTTTAAAAATACATTTTGTAAAGGTATAGCGATTTGAATTATCATAGCAGTGAAGATTTTGTATATTTATTTCCATGTCTTAAAAAGGAATCTCATATTATTAGTGAAGATAATGTATGTGTCAAAAAAGAGGCATCAAAAGCACTTCCTGTGCACTTGACAGGGTGACAAAATATTTCTCCTATCCTTTCCTAATTGAGCTGCTGTACAAAGGGAGACATTATGATAATATTAATAATAGTTACATGGATATTTGTAGGTACTGTGTAACCCTTCAGTCCATTTTTCCAGACAATGGTGACTACAAAAAGGCTTCAAAATAGAACATCACACAATATGAATGCCACTTTTTTCTATCTTACATTTTAAAAACATCATTGAAATCAGAAAGTTCATTTACAAAGGACTGGCAGTTGCAATCACAGCAATAATGTAGTGCTGAGAAAAAAAGGGTAATTGGTTTGGTAAAGATCGCTTTCCATTACACCATAAAGCACTACACAATAGGAAAGGTCGCCAATTAAGCAATCATGAATACCAAGTACTGAAGCTGATGAAAATAGGGCAGTGGTTTAAATAGATTTGCAAGCAATTTACCTTTTCACAATGTTGGCAATCTGATGCAATTTGCTTGCAATTTTGTCTGCTTTCAGTAGCACTCGAAGCTGACACTACACAGACCAAATGGCAAAGAGGCCTGCATAGAAAATGTAAAACTATCTTGGCTGCATCAGGGAACCAGAATGGTGGTTCATCAGGAAAATTACAACAATTAACATAAGTGCTGCAAAAATCAACACTTTAAATGTCACACTCACTAGTCTGTCCAAAGACTGTAAAAGTACCATCTCCATTGCTGGACTAACAGTAAATATGAAGCAATCACCAACAAGCCTTGAGGCTGATGGCTTTACAATTGATGTGACATTCTCTGAGTGATAAAATAGCGTCTCGTTTTACAAAAGTAAGAATTTTTCTTTTTCAGATTTAACCTGGATTATGTCAACCCAAAACTTATATTTAATTTTTATTTCAACTCTTCTTCCAACAAAGCTGTTTTGAACTTGAGTGTATTGTCTACTTGTTTTGATGTTCTAAAAACTTTATATTTCAGGGAATTGGATCCAACTGATAAAACTCAAATATCGATCTATTCTTTTTCAATGTAAATTATACTCAAGATTTATATAAAAATGTGTTAGCTGCATAAGATGTTGCATTTTTGATTAGGGCTTGATTTATAGTTTAGGGAAGGGAGCCCCAAAAGGTAACTGTAGGTATTCCCTGAGGTATTGGTGCAGAAGACAGGATACCTTTACACATCGCTATCAATGTAAGCCCAACAAATGTGAAAGATGACTTGTGACATAATTGATATCTCATGTAATGGTTCCCATGTTAAAGACAGTTATAAATTTGTCAGATTGTGAGGGAGAATTTATTTACAGTGTATATTTAATGATTTATATTTTTTTAGTGGACTGCAGCACCAAATAAAGGAATAGTGCCTTTCTCTGGGATCACACAGGAGAGTAGCAACTTCTTCTCTGATATCATATACTGAAAATAATGTATCTCCCTTGTCAGATGATTTATCCCAAAACTTTATTAAGAGAAAAAGTATCCCCATTTATGGTCTGATTCAAAATGTATTCAGGTCAGTGGAAGTTCAGACATCTAGGACCTTGTCAATCTGAAAATTAGCTAGATTCAGAGAATCAGAACACTTTTTTTTTTTTTTTCCCCACAGATCTCAATAAGTATATGCTGATGGCTCTAGAAGCCAAGTTTTGATAGCTCCTGGAGTCATCGTTTTTACATCATGCATGCAGTCAGGAATGTCTGATCCCATGAACTACCCTGGGCATTGCTGTTCCACTGACAGGACCATTACCTGCTGTAGACTGAGCTGCAGTAGATCCATTAACTACTACATAGTTTATATTCATTTGAATGACTGGCCTCAAACAGCACTAGTCAGTTGATAAGGATTGGTAGCACTAGAAAACTGATAAGAAAGCATTTCACTGCATTCTAAGTGGTATAGCACCTCCGATGAACAATGGTCACCAATCTTTTGTTGCCTCTGTCAAAAGGAAGAGGAGTGCCATGTGCAGTTCTGAATCACATTAGCTGCTCGGTTAAATATAACACAAGTGCAAACATTAGGTAAGCAATATGAGAGATAACTGCTTTGCCTTTGATGGGCTTCAAATGTCCCACCAGACACCTGCTAGACTTTTTACTACATTTTGACTCACATTTTGACTAAAAGAAAACAAATTAAATACTGCAGTCAAAATTGCATGCAACACTTTATTTCCGTAGAACAATAAGTAACAGATAAGGGCAATAGAACAAGTACATATTTAAACTACTTACAGGGTTCTGCTGCTATTCCAAATGCCTTTCAGCTGAATCTTCCTTTAGAGGCTTTGCTCAGCACCAATCCTTCACCAAAGCTACATATATAACTGCAATTCAAAAGCAATTTTAAGTCCTAACTATTGTTATTTTGAAATAAGACTCCTTTCCATTAATGTTTGCTCCCAGTCTTTTAAATTCCTATTCATTTGCCTTCCACATTATCCTCCCTTACTGCCTTTCTCCCATCTACACAATGTGACAGTTACTTGACAAATGACAATCCATCTCGGCACTTTCCTTTTTGCACTATTCCCTATTCTTCATGTACCTCAGCACCCTAACTTCAAAAACTTTGTGAATGTTCTATGTGCCTCATTGCCAAATTTGTTAAACTAGAGGTAAGCAAATGTCACTTTCAGTTAAGGAAATGCTATTTGGAGGAAAATCCTAAATTCTGTTAATATCTGAACATAAACTGCACCTTGATTACTCTTTCATTGGCTACTTTACCATCCATGGCCAGTTGGTTCCTGTTCACATGAACATTATCACATTCATTTGCATGCCTTTCTAATGTACATCATACTTAGCAGTTGGATCATTCCTTTTTAATTACAGTATGTTCTTTTCTAATGTTTCAACATGAGAGCAATACTCACCATCACAAACATACATATATATATATACACATATATATATATATACACGTGTGTGTATATATATATACCCCATCCACATCTGGCTGAAAGGAGAAGGATTTTTCACTGCAACTTTGGCTAAGAAATTACTCTTTCTTTAGATACAAATTCAAAAGTTGAAACACAATCAACTTGAACTACATCTCTGTTTTGCTTAGAAATTTCCTATCCTAATCATTGTTATGGACACCATTTAATGTGAACATCGATGTTCAGTAATAATTAAAAGATCACTGAGATTCCACTGTGGCGACATTTGAAATGACACACAAAACAGATAACTGGGCCCCATTTTCAACTGGCATAAGCTGAAGTATGGAGGCTATTCTCACATCTCTCACAGCTCTCCACTCATAATTAGCTATACTCTGTCAGGTCATTTCTGTGACAAACCAAGAAAGGAGAGAGAAGATCTGTGCTTCTGCTAAATGCAGGAAACAAGATGAAGGTCTCTATTTCTTTGGATGGAAAGCAGCACAGGTACTTCTTTTCTTTCTAGAGGATACAAGAGTGAGAGGGGATAACACAGTTCTGTCCCACAGGGATGGCCATTCAGAAATTATGCAACTTTAAATTTTCACTTTTCTGCTCTCTGCATATGGCTATGTAATAAAGAAGATACCTTAATGTGGAAAGTAATTCCTTTTATGATATTTTAAAATAATCCCTATGGACTAGTTTCCAGTCAGCTAACAGTCTGGAAATTTACAATTGAAATTAAAGGACTAGATCCTAATCTGACATTATATGAATGAGGATGAATTCCTGTGCCACTAATCAATCTATTACACATTTACTACTTTGCTTGTTCATGCTTGAAACCATCAAAGTATGAAGAAAACCATAAACTTCAATAGAGGACTGAACTAGGTTTTGGTAAGTGTAAGATTAAAAAGCCAGATAAATAAATTTAACAAATATGAGTTTCTCAGTTTGGCTTTAGCCCTTACTGTTGAGACTTAGGAAGAAGTCAGTAATGAAAACACTATTTTCATTGAATAGGACTAGATTCTTAATCAATATTAAGCCCCTGTACCTCCTGTAACAGAAATAGAAAAATTTATTCCATCTCAGGAACTGGATTTTTGTATTTAGCTGATATCTGTATTACAGGACTGTGGTGTAAAATAAAGAAACTTAATACACTCTTAATGGATATTTCTGCCATTAATAGGAATAAGATCTATCTATACAAAATAAAACATCATTAAAAGATAGTTACAAACCTTTGCAAATACATAAAAAATAATTGGAACCCCAAACTAAAGGTTATCAATCTAGTAGAGAAATTTAAACACATGCATGCATATATATATATATAAATGCACACTACATGAGGTATATTGTGTCCATACATGTTTCAGTAAACAGATGTAGGGAACAGATGCAAATGTCAATAGCAGGAAACACTGTTTTCATGAGATTTCTCTGATTCCTTGCCATATTTCATCATCAACCAAGAAATATCCTTAANTTAATCACAAACAAAAAAAAATCCTAAAAAAAAAAAAAAAAAAAGAATCACAAGACAAATTGGTCAGGTCATTATTGATTTTCTTCCAATCACCACAAAGTCTTAGCTTTGCAAGAATGAAAAGTCTTCAGATTTAGCAAGTGGATTAGGATTCGAAAAATATATAGACCTCAGCCTGACTGCTAGGACTGCTTTATGTCAATTCAGAAGTTTTGTGGGAATAAAAAAATTGCACAGATGGGACTATAACTGACCATAACCTGCTCTATTGTATTTCCAACAATCTCTAATTGCAGCAACACACCAGAGGAAGAGATTTGAAAGGGCAGGTGATAGGATAGGAGAGAAACCTGTTTGACTTAAACAGCACAGGATCCCTCACCATCAGGGCTGATGTACATCAGCCTGACAGCTAATTAGGGTAGACATGAATTTTTCCAATGTAACAGATGTTCGCTAATCAGGCCAGATTTGGAGCCCTTGCGCCAGCAACATTTCATGCACAATTTAACTATCTAAAAGGAATAAACTACTTAATGCATTGTACTGGAGGCACAGCTGTTTCACAATCAGAAAATTTGCTGTCAAAGATGTTCTCTTTAAAACTGACATGTTTTTATATAATTCTGATGGGGTGTTTATAATGTATTAATAGTTGTCAGTAAGAGCTGCTGTCATCATCAAGAAGTAAAATATTTCTGAAGGTATATTAAAATGAACAGACTCCTTTCTCTTTCCAAAATCTATTTAGATAATTTACTTTGAATGTTGCCTGTTTAATTCTAAATGTACTTTAAACAAAAGGCTTAACACATATCTCTCAAGTTACACCAATAATAAAATATACAGGCCTACCTTCTGACCAAGGAGTAAAGCTGAAATATTCTTTAGCTAAAGTGGAAATTTATTTTATTTGCAAGAAAACTGTAAACATAAAATATACTCTGCTAAAATGTTATGAATGGTCTCTCTCTCTCTTCATAAGAGATAAATCATGTGACAGGAAAGTCAGAAGATCTGTATCCACAGGTTATATAGATTTGTATGGAGCATTACTTAGGAGGCCAGGTAAGAGTATGTGAGAGTTTTATTCTTACATGTGAATTTCATAGTGCATATCCAGTGGTAAATGGGTGGATCTAAGTCAATTTACAGAAAGCTAAGGGTCTTGTATTTGGCATCTGCATTTAAGATAATGTCATCTGACTAACACAATTTCTTTTTAACACCCTGGGTTTTGCAGTTTTTTGTCAATTTTTAAACCATGAGAAGTATCAAGTAATTTAATATTTTATAAATCGCCAAAAAAATTTGGACAAATATTACAAAACCAGTAAATTGCAACACTATGAGATAGAACACAGAACTAGAAAGAGTATATCCTTATGATAATGACATCTAAACACTGCAGTAGTGCAGTTCCCAGTGAGGTCAGCTAGATTTGAAGTTCATGAGATACTAAAGCTATCAAAAGGCTGGCAAAGATATCTGTAAAACCAAGCATTGCTGTCATTTAACACCTCATAAGGGACAAAGTCTGAACCTTTGTGAATATGTCAATAGGGGTTCCACTTGCAACTTAACCGTTAATAGGTAAAACAGAATAGATAGAGTACAAGCAAGCAACAGACAACAGAGTCTGGTTCTTTAGAGAGAAGGCTGAGGCAAAGGACCATTCTTTCTTGGGTCCCTGAATCCTAGGTTTGAATGATGCCATTTTTGCCATCATTGCCCAGGAAAACTGGCAGTATTTTGGGGAATCAGAAATTGGGTTAAGGAATTTGGCCAAAAATAATTAAAAAAAAAAAAAAAAGCGAAGTTGAATTTTATAAGAAATGTCAACAAAAGCAACCTTACATAAACAACAGGTATTGACTGTGCCAAAGTACTGGGATTAATGCGAACCTTCAGTGAAGTGGGAATGTCCAAACAGTCAGGCACAGTATTAAGTTTTAGTAACTATGCAAGAGAGACAGAAATTAGGAAGGTTACTAAATTAATGACTCCAAATATAGATGATCCAGTAAGATAATTGTTTTAAAAGTTTTTATTTTGAAAGAAAGCTCCTATTCTAAAATAATTGACATAATAATAATAACAATATATTGTTATTATGATCTTGAAATAAGTATTCAGTGAAATTCTAAAAATTTCAAAATAGCTAGGAGAAACTACATACGCTTTGTTATAATAGTTTTTTTCTGCTCAAAGACCTGATGTTTTTGGGGTTTAATGATATCTAGAAGGTAAAGAACTAAAATTACCAAAATGATGTGGAGTGGAAGAGTGATCTGAACAATAACAGACTAACCTAAAGAAAATAATTACCAACAGTGAAAAATACTATGAAAATTACCAGATATCTAAAGGATATGAAACCTTTGATTTTGGTTTATTGAGAGTACCTTTTCCTGGACTTACTTTATCTCCTTTAAGAAAAAAATAAGATTAAAAAGGCCACTAAGATTTCAATTCTACCACTATATGATTAACTTTATTCACTTGAGGGATCCCTGAAACTCCAAGCTAACACAAATCTGGTTTTGGGACGGAGCTGTTGGCAGTGGAACACAAAGAACGCAAGCAGCCTCTGTGGATTTCTTTACAGACTTGAAGCTGCATCCCACAACATTTGGTTTCAAAAACGGATTCATATAATCCTAGACAAGAGGATTTGGTGGGGTGGAAAGTGCTTGCAAGGGAAAGGAAATGCATTGATTGATGTGAGGCATTCCAGGAGGTTTACCTACAGAGAAAGAATAGTTTTGTCTAGCTTAACATCTTCAGTAATAATCTGAAAGAAGTAATGATCTTAATGAATTTAGTATCATAATCAGTTAACAATAGTAATTTAGGAGGAGCTGAAAGTACCAATAAGAACAAAGGCAAATAATACAAAGGCACCCTGAGAGATTAAAAGCATAGGCAAAAATACTGTAACAAAATGAGATTTGGACTGAAAAGACACAATTCCCAACACATTTGTTGAAAAACAATCCAAAGCATGAATATTCAATGACAGAGTCAGACATTAATTGGCAATGTAAAATGGCAGAAGAAGAAAAAAAAAACCCAAACCCTCCACCAGCTTCTTTTGTGCTGCCCATGCATGAGCTTCAAAGCATGGGAAGTCAGGAGTTAGTCTTTTCTACATCACTGCTAAATATAAGAGAGGAATTATTACTGTGGCCCAGGCCTGCCAGCCATCTATTGCAGTATCCTACACCTGACTGTGAACAGTAACTTTCCATTCAAGAAATATTCAGCCTTTTTCACAACAATAATATGGACAAAATGGATTATCTTTTCTAACAGTATGTAGTCATGGGTTGTGACACTTATTCTTCTCTTTTTTTATTAGAAAGTTTTGAGCCTTTTAAAAGGAAAAAAAAAATATTGAGCACCAGAACTTAGAAGTTCATAACCAGCTGGATTCTTGTACTTTATGGGCAGTACTTTATCAGATAAATGTTCATGAGATGGTGAGATCTGAACTATGAGGCAGAAGCAAAATTATCTGAACATAGAGAATACTAAGTTTCAGGAACAAAAATACATGTACATTCACTTCCACTAAGACATGAATTAGGTACCAACAGCATAGAAGTTTACCATTACCTGAAGTTCATGAACACCAAACACAGAAAAATGAGCCTTATGCTATCAAGAATGTAGCTATGACAAATAAGAGAAACAGAGAAGAGAAATTCATATCGAGGAGAATCATATCTGTGCCCGTGATTCCATCCCAAAGTTCTTCCCAGCTTTGTCAGCAGCCTGGGTCCAATTCAACCCTATCACCAGAAAAACAGGAACTGTTTTTGTTTCTCTTACTGCTTTTTGGAAGATGGGAAAAGGATGAAGATAATGATTCTATGGTAACATCTGATTCACTTTGCAGCAGTCCATTTTACTGTTGTTTTTTGACAGTCTTGCATATACCTTCTTTCACCAAAGCAATTAGTGGAGCTGTGGACCCTGTGTGATTTCATCTTAGGAGTTAAAAATATTTGCTACTGCCCTTTCAGTGCTCAGAATAAGGCCAAAATACATCTAGCTCTTCTTTCCATCTTCACCCCAGCAAAATCACCAGTGGCATAGCATCTTAAAAGAAGCAGTGAAAGCTTAAACAACACTTAAAGCAGATTGGACAAACCCCTAGAAAATATCACTGTTTTGTGAGAACTGTCATCATACTGATCAATAGCATCTAATTGTTACTTAGGTTCCCCCATCTGTTTGTAGCCATCTGTTGTTTCTAATCTTATGTTTAGGGTGTCTACAGTCCATGTACAGAGATGCCCAAGCTGGCCTCACACCCTCTACCAGAAGCACTGAGGAGTATGTGGGGACAGGGACTTTGTGAGAGTGACTGGAGGTCTGGAAAAGTGAAAAATTCTTGCTCTTCTCAGTACAAATATATGCCAGGGCTGTACTTATGTGCTATACTGCTTTCCTAACCACACTGGTTAGTGTGGAGAGAACAGCAATTCTTCCATGACCACATGCAGAAGACAGAGTTTTTTATAAAAATATATGCCCATAATTTTTCACAAATGACTAGTGAAGACTTGGCTTTAGCAATTCAGACTGTAATCCCTCTTTTGAGAGACACATACTAGTGACAGAGATTTCTAGACATCAGTGGAGGTCTTTCTTGTAGTAATTAAAATTAAAAAGGCTTAAAATACAAAAATACAGAACCTCAACAATCTGACAATTGTTGAGTTTTCTTATACTGTAACCTAACAACTTCAAACAGATTTGAACTCTGTTTGGAGAACTCAGTCTGCTGCATTGAAAACAAATGGTGTCATGTTCTTGAAATTCATCAGCATTTAACCAAGGGACTGTATCTGATTCTGTGCCCTTTTCAGATGTCTTGGTCTTTAGCTCTGATCTTGTAGGCTATCTGTAGAATTGGTTCATCCGAGCAACTTTTTATATACAACAGTGTGAAGAGAAGAGCAGTCAGTATATAACTGAGAACATCATGTTAGCACTACCAGTGAGAGAAAAGATCATGTAAGATGTGGATGAGACGCTAACAACCAATAACTAGTTTTCAAAACCAAAACTTAATGGCATGTTCCGTATTTTCTTTGGTAATTCCTTTTTTTTTTTTTTTACTTACTGAATCCCTGAAGTGACATGCTTTCTTCAAACAGACTGAGTATATTTGTTTTTTTCCCCACTGGTCATTGCAAACCCTGCCTTTTACCCTAGTACAGAAAAGCATTGTTCCAGTGAATATTCTGGTTCCAAAATTTTGATTAAATAAATATCTTCAGAACAGAAAACAATGGTGGACTTCATGTTTGGAGATACTAATGCTTCAAATAAAAGTGCAAATGTGCTATTCCCCCACTCCACCTGAACTGCCCCCAATATAACAGATAATGAGTTTGAAGTTGTTTCTTTTTCTTTTTTCTGTGTATCAGTGTTAAAATATGCAGCTACTCAAGTCTCTGCCTAATGACACCTTATTTTAAGACCAAACTGGTAAAAATATGAGGCACAGAAATTGCAGCTAAGTATATCCAGCTTGGGAGAGAGCTCTGTGGTTAATGTGCTCTGAAAGCCTTTGCAAGCCAATAGACCTTCCAGTGGAATATGGCTGCAGATCAAGTGTAATCATTTCAGCCACTTTTCAATTTATGGACAGCGTGACTAGATAGCTTATTCTAACATTTGGCTTTTGGGGGGGCCAAAAAGCTTGTCTAAATTAATGGCATGTATAAGTACATACCGCTGCACTGTAACAATGCAAAACAGGAGGCATTCCAGTCTGTTCTCCTTTCAGCAAAAGCTCTGTTACACTGCTACTCAGCTGAGGAGTGCTTTATTTACACCCCTGCAAGCTACTCATCATAACACTAATGTTTTGTCCTTGTTTTAGTTACTTCTGTTCATGAAAGGTTTTTTATCTTATCAGTATTAGTAAATCACTTTTTTTGTACTACTCATTTAAAAAGTTGGCTGAAGGTAAAAAACACATGAAACTGAAACGAACAATTTTAACCAGTTATTTGTTATACATGTTGCTTAATCAGAAAGGATTTTATCTACAGAAAGTTACAGTTTCTGGATGTAATCAGAGTGATAGACTGTGAGTCAAACACTTAGGTCAATCACTGGCCCACTCTGCAAGCACAGTCTCTAGCAGATCTTACCTCCCTGCCATCTATTTACCTTTTTTGTCTTACACTGCACTCAGTTAGGCATCTGAATAAACAGCTTGCCCAAAGTGGGATGTGTTACTATAGCTGTGCTGTGTCCTTGTGGTATTTCTCTAATACTATTCAATAATAATAATAGTAGTAGTAGTAGTAGTAGTAGTAGTAGTAGTAGTAGTAGCGATGATAATAGTAATAATAATACACAAATGTATCAGGGAGTAAATGAGCAGTCCTTTTCAGTGGCTAAATTTACTGGGAGGAGGAGGTGTGAAACAGCAACATGAATTGTCCAGGTCGCTAAAAGCTGGAAGCTGCTATCTCCTTGGGTAGTTTCACTTGGTGTACTTAACAGCAGATGAACTCATGGATCACTACAATCTTCTTAGGTGAGATTTTTGACTTATTCTGTTTTGGATATTTGATCTCTTTTTAAAAGACTGCAAGCATCTCCAAAGCTTTCCTAGATCTTGCCTCAGCTAAATTGTCTTCTTTGACACATCATTCTCAGTTCCAGCATTTAAACTCTTCTAGAAAGCTGTGCCTGTTGCTGTGCATCAAGCCACTTGGTTGATGCTAGAGGTGGCACAGCATTTTCAGTTCATTTCCTCATTTTGCTGGTGGAAAAGGAACTATCCAGAGCCTGGCTTTCCCAACTTCTAGATTACTTCATACTTCTACAAGTGTAACTACTATTATTGTTTATATGTGAAATTGCATGTGTACATATTTTATCCCTCTACATCATTTATATCCACTTTTTATTGCCCTTTTACATTTTGGGACAGCTGAAAATAGATTTAAGCTAAAAGAAAGATTAGGTAATTATTCTTATATTGATGACATTTTCATACTTAGTCAAAGATCAGGACATGCAAATTTGATGCACAGATAACCAGCAAAGAAATCCATCCAAATGTTGCTATTTTTCCAAAATAGCAGAAAATTACTCTCAACTTTAGAAGTACGGGGGAAACATGGTTTCCTGTCTGGTCTGACAGCTGGTATACCTAAGGTACCAGATCATGACTACATTTGTCTAAAGAATATAAAGAGTATGTACAGAAAATGAAAGATCCCACCTCCCTTACATAGAGGTGAGAATAACTTGGACAGAACTTCTACCTCTATTGTCTCAAGGAGTAAAAGCCAGAAGAAATTAATCTTTTATGTGTACATGCACCCTGCATACAGAGAAAATTTGTAGGCTACATCTGCTCTGGTTTTAGATACATTTTTTGCTTTTTTAAAATGAAAAATGGCAAATCTATTTTTGATCTTCCAAAAGCTCACCACAAGACATCATGTAAAAAAAAAGACTTTTTAAAGCAGTTCCCTTTCTAAATCGATGGACTGTGATTTATGGTTCTTCTCGGATGTGGTGCAGTGGCTGAGCAGGTTACCTGACACCTGCAGAACCATTGCCTGCTGCAACCCTTCTCTCCTCGTTGCTGGACGTCACCTACCCCATCTGGCTGTCCCTCCTGTCTGCCAGAGGCCATCACACTGAGAAGACATGTGTTTGCTCCCCAGGGAGAGTGGTCCAGAGGCTATGGTGTGAAGTGCTGCTACCTCAGTTTCCCATAGTACTGTGGGCTGTGAGGAGTGGGTGTGATCTTGGGCGCCTTCGAGGGGCAAGGTGGGTGGTGCAGCAGTGCCCTGTCAATCACTGCAAGTGAACAACTGTGGTAGTTTGATTTTGG
>VXAU01001866.1:0-148050 GCA_013399695.1 Formicarius rufipectus
AGGGGCTGGGGGGGTGGCCATGATGGGACCACCTGAGGGGATGGAGGGGCAGCCATGGTGAGAGCACTGTGGGGATGTGAGGCGTCTGAGGGGATGGGGAACCTCAGAATCCCCTGAGGGGATGAGAAGGGTCTGAGGGAATGGAGGGGCAGACATGGCAGGACTCCTGAGGGGATGTGAGGGGTCTGAGGGGATGGGGAGGCCTCAGGACCCCCGAGGAGCTGGGGGGTCCCTGAGGGAATGAGGGAAGGCTGAGAGGGCTGGGGTTGTTCAGCCTGAAGAAGAGAGGCTCCAGGGTCACCTCAGAGCCCCTCCAATGCCTAAAAGGAGCCTACAAAGTCCTTAGCAGAGCTGTTGCAATAGGACAAGGGGGGATGGATTTAAACTAAATGAGGGTCGATTCAGTTTAGATATAAGGAAGAAGTTTTGTGCAATAAATAAGGGTGGGCAGGTCCTGGCACAGGTTGCCCAGAGGAGCTTTGGCTGCCCTATCCCTGGAAGTGTCCAGGGCCAGGTTGGACAGGCCTTGGAGAAACCTGGAATAGTGGAAGGTGTCCCTGTCCATGTCAGGGGGTGGAACTGGATGGGCTTTAAAGTCCCTTCCAACCCAACTCAGTCTGGGATTCCATGAAAGTGATAATTTTTAATGGGTAAGCTATGGTCTCACAAGGAAAAGTGAATAAGGAGCTTTCAGACTAAAAAGATCTACCTTTTAAGTGCTCCATTTGAGGAATAATATGCTAGTGCACACTGTGTTTCTCTGTGACCAAACAAGTTTGTGTCCAGATTGGAAGTGAATTCTGAAGAAAAAAAACCTTTTCAAAATCTCCTCTCAAGTTTCAGGTTCTATTGATTTTCTTCCTCACATATTGCAGGACACTGATGGAGAGTTTGGGGCTTTCACCCCTTTTGGAAGAGGCCAAGGGTGTGATCTCTGCTGCTTCCCTACAGGATCCATCCCACAGAGACAAGGTGTGTGCAAAGCACATGACACACACACGGGCTTTACATACCAGGTGTCTTAAAGATTACTGCATTTGATAAAAGTTCCAAGGCTGAGTTCTGTATTAGTGGGAATTATGAGGCCTGCAGGTGAATTCTGGCTATTCTTTAACCTTTGTTTCTCTCTGGGATGTTGGTAATTAGTAAGCAGGGAGGGACCTGGGTACACTCATAATTATCATGTTACACTACTGTACTGGTAGTGTATAATTGCTGACTTCTTCATAGAACACATTGCAGCCTATGAGTAAAAATGGTATTAGCCTGCTAAAATGCACAGAATTATTTTCAGTGCTGATATTATTCTGTGTAAGAGCTTTCCTTGGAAGAGCCTAAATGGACACACTGAATTTTGCTGTCCATTATGTACCAGAGTATGTGATTGACTGAGGAGTGAGTGGAGCTGAATGCTAAATGTAGTGCTGGTTCTTGAAGTTTCCAAATGATATGAGAAGCATCAGAGAAAGACCAGCACTATCTCCAGAGAGAGTAAGACACCTGATGAACTCTTTCTCTTGCTGCTGTGAACTCTTACTGCCACACTTGGGCCTGTTGATTTCAGACCAATCCAGAGGAGCAATATGTGAAACTAAACACTGAATCTGTCTCAAGATCCCTGAGTGAGCCTATAAAATTCCTTTTGTCCATTATCTTCACTCAACATGACTGTGAACAGTTACTATTAATGCATTTGAGTGCTGACACCTGCTGTTCTCATCTTAGTAATTCCTCAGTATTGTTCTATTGTCTACACTTTTGTGTGATTCACCTATACTGTTACAAAATTAAACAACCATGGGGGCTATGTCTATCTTTACCCATGGGGTAGGCACAGTGGATAAACCACTGTGGATGAAAGTGGTTCCACCAGCAGCATTTCTACATCCTGCCCAAATGGCTGACCAGGACCAGTGCAAGGTAATGTTTGAGGTGTTTTGACTGAGATACTTCTCTGAAATTTGAACTCTATGATCTTACAGGTATTTTGCAACCTAAATGATTTTGTGTCTCTTTCCATTTCCCTACTGTGCAAACCATCCATAAGAAAGATGGAAGAAAATGCTAAAATGTCCCAAACTACTGTCTATATTTAACATATTTTTTTTTAAATGTGTAAAGAAGAGAGAACCTTTGAGCTGTTCAGATGAGAACTGATAAATAATCATTTGTATATTAGCACAATTTGTAATCTCCATGCAGCACCCAAATACCACAAAGAAACTTGCAATGCAATATAATATTTGACCATGAGCAGGAAATACAATTTTGTTCTAATTAAATTAGAACTTGTGGGATTCCATGGGCTCGTTGACCTGGATCTTCTGGCAAATAGACTGTTTAGAATATATCAACATTGCCAAGGAAGGAAGGATGTGCTGGAAATGGGAGGGACAGGCTCTGTGAAAAGAGTAGGTAAGCTGTGATGAATCCTTGTCATCCACAGCATTTAATATGAATTGAACATTAAAAAAGGTGCAGCATTGGTTCACCTTATTTCAGCAAGGAAGTAGAAGCAGCTATTCATCTGCCCTCTCTAAGTGAAAAATAAGCAATTAAGACCTTTATCCTCCATGGAGCTGGCAACCTTCCTTCAGCAATACCCCAGCAGCACGACGTGTACTTATGCACAAACTCATGGAGGTCTTTTGCTAAAGTAGAGCAAGCTTCTCTCTCCTTTGAGATGGGCCCACATTGCACTGGTTTTGTTCTGTGGCTGTTTGCCAGGGCGGCTGGACAGAACCCGGGGCAGTGGTGGGCAGGGACGCTCCCTGCTGTGGGGCGCTGCTGCCACCTGCTGCCATCCGGGTACCCTTCACACGGCACCCCTAAAGCCTTACCCAGAGCAGGGGGTCTCCTGTCTCCCTCCCCTCTCCCTGTTCGCTAAGTATCCTAATTTTTGGTTCGATAACTAAAAGAATTAAAGAATTTAATTTTGGTCTGCCTAGACAAAAACAGTGCAAATTGATTTATTACTCTTTAGGCCTTATGAAGAGAAAAATTCCATTGGAATTTTTATTGTTTCCAGAAGTCACTTTGATTTGGAATACAGAAGATGCCATCAACAGTAACTCCTCATTGCTGCTCTGCAGTGAAGCCTGGGTTATTCAATGTTTCCTTGAATTCTCGTGTATCTGGTGGGCAGTTAATTAGGGAGAGGATTTGTGTGAGGTGTATCAGCCTTGGAAATATGGCAATACTCCACAACAGGGTGTTTATTTATCCTGTGTTGCTTACCAACATGTGGGGTTTTGGTCAAGCAGCAAACCCGCAGCAGTGTACAAAGCTGCCATTAGATGTCAGCAGCATATCGACCACAGCCTCTGCTGACAGCCTTGTTGGAAACGTGTATCATGTACATCGGTTTTTGTCACTTCAGTCTTGTTTTAAAACACGTGCAGGAAAGTAAATTTGAGTTACCAATCCAATGATTATGGGCTAACAGCAAATGCAGTCTTTGATTCTCACCTTAAAAAGCTCTGAATGTGGAATGTTCAGCTTCCCAGTTATGTTTGGAGCTGGTCTATTACACTTGATTTTATAATTCCAGTTACTCATGTGCTCTTCTAAACTCATGAAATGCCATGTGCTGTCAGCTGCCCACAGGGATTGCACACCACAGTCTGGTAACGAGGTGTGTTATTGTGCCTCATTATGTTGTGTTTTTTAACAGTTTACAATCCATTTTATGGGACTCTTACATTGTTTTCCATTGCTGTTTGCCAATCAGTGTTTTTAAGGGTGAACTCAACTTTAAGTGTGTCAGGACATCTACTATATTCTTGCTATGCATGTGTTTAAATATTTTGTTGAATTTCTAATTCTCTGGAGAACTTTCTCACATAACATTGTACATTTGCATTAGGTCTGTCTTGCTTTAATCTGAAGAGCACTGTTTTCAATCAGTTTCTCCTTAAACACTTAAAAGTAATCAAACCCAGAATGCGACTTCCACAAACATTTCCCACGCTAGAAGAACCTGCATTTCATTTAGTTTCCTATTTTTATATCATGGTACTATTTGTTTTCAATGGAAATAGAACATGTATATGCTGGATAATAATCCTAAAATAGGAATGTTCTTAAATCAGGTTCCTTTAAACAGAATAATTTCTCCCACATTAGAAGTTCCATAGTTTAAAACAGCCTTGAGTCTGGGAGGTTCATTATTTTTATGTTGTTTACACTCAGAGAACACATGTAAAAGACCATTCAGAGCAAAGCTTGTCCTGAGGGGGTCCTGAGTTTTTTTGTGACTGCTGTGCATAGATTTAACAGGATAAACCAGGGCTCACAGCAGGGTGTCCCCCCTCACTGGGTGCTGCTGCTGGGGGCATTGGAGCTCTGAAACAGAGCACTATATACAATAATCTGCATGTTTTTTTCATGACCTAAAATGCTTTCAATATGATAAATATCAAGAAAATCTGGTCAAATTTGCAGCAAATATTTTTAATGCCAAACTACCTATGAGCATCTTACATATTTTAGAAATATAGGAAATTCTACAAAACTTATTTTAAAATTTCCTATCCGTTCTGTTAAGGGATATTGGATTCACAAATACAAATACAAATTAAACTGTCTTTACTGATGGTATTTGCTTACAGGGAATATACCGGAAATATTTCCTGTTTCCTGGAGAGTTTCTTATGGTTCAGAGAGGCAGAGGACTGAGTTTTCAAGACTTTTTAGCAGTCTAAGATCTCTGTGACAGCCCTGGAGCCAGGCTTGGGTGATGTGTTGCTCCCCACACCACACTTCCCATCCTTTGGCTGGATGCTGTGGGGACAGGGATGTAGGAACCAGCTTTACTGGCTTTGTGCTGAACTTCCACTTCAGAAGGAAATGTCAGAGAGCAGAAATAAAGGGGGTGAAAAAACCAAAAAAGCTGTAACAGTTGCAAATTTCCAAACTTCCCAGCGCTCTCAGATAAGTTCCTTGCAGGAGAAGCCTTTCTCCTATTCCTATGCTGGTCATGAGTGCAGAGCCTTTGCTTGTTCCTCCTACTTTACCCAGGATCCATCTGGCCAGCCAGTGCTCTTTTTGATTCTTCAATATAATGATTTCTTTGCTTCTGTAGGTTTGGCGAAAGAGAAAGTTTGTGTTTGACAAAACAGAAAAAGCCTGAGGTAACACACACAAACCAAGCAAATGTGCTAGAACAAGTCAGAGTCATCAAGGTGCCTCAAAGCAGCAGTGGAATGTCACTTTGCTGTTCCAGAAACCCAGGCTCACAAGAAATCCTCCTGCAGTGTGTCACTGAAATGACGAGTTTGTCTCACTCTGAGATAGCCTGGAGGTTTTAGCACTTGTAGCTACTACATCCCTGGAATTAAGGAGCAGAACTGCATTCCAGAACACTGGCAGGCTTGAAGGATTTAGTTGCAGAAGAAGAGATTATATTACTGAAAAATATAAGATCCTGAAGTGCTGCACATTTCCCTCTGTGTTAACAGGTCTATATTTTAAACCAGAATAACTGTGTAAAACACTGAAAGCATTTCAGGATAAGCAATGCAACCTAAATCTGGTGACAAAAGTAACAAACTCTGAGGACATGTTTTATTGCAAATACATTTCTAGCAGCAGTGATTCAACTGTACTGGATCCAGGAAAGAACTAAAGGAAATGTTAAGAAAGTGAAGACAAACATTTGTGTTGCTTCACTTGTTATTCACAACAAAATTGACTCTGAGCTAGGGGTCAGGAGCAGCAGACTGTGGCAAGTCATACATTTGTGTCAGAATACTCCTGAAATGTCCCAGCCCTGTGTTCATCATTTGCATGGCAATGTTTTTCCCATGGTCAGGATTCCTGTGAGGCTCAAATTTCTCTAACAACCTTTGATAGGAGATTTTAATTGAAAATGGGGCTTGACTGACACTCGGAGATTTTACTATGTGACAAAAAAATACAATTTTCTATGTTTTTCCCCTGTATGGCAGCTGTTGTTCTTCTTTTGTCATTTTATGGAATCACAGAATCACTTACATGGGAAAAGACCTCTGTGATAATCAAGTCCAACTGTTAAGTGAAATGAAAGAGCTAATTGGTGGTTTTGAAAATTTAGCATTAAGTAAAACAGAAAGTTTATGAACAGGTTTGATAGAGAAACTGAGAGACTCATGTTTCTATGGAAACCCCAGTTTAAGGTTTTATCTGATGGATTCTAAAATGGGTACAATCTGCTGCTTTTTTGTGATTGGGTAGAGAGAGGAGAAATACAGCAAAATCAGTATTGCAAAGTGATCTTTGGAAAGATAGTTAATGAAGTGCTTCAGGATGAAAACTGCTTTATAAATGTAAGGTGACATTTCTGTCTTAATCACTGCCATTAATTATGAGATTTTTAGGACAGATTGCTGGAGAGAAGCTGCAGCTCAGCACTCAGTGTGTTGGTGTAACTTTCCATTCAGCTGCTGTTGTTGTTGAATATATAATTATTTGCATTGAGTCTGATTATCAGAGCATTAACATCTCACTTAGAGCTGGTCATAGGATGTGGACATTCCCTGTGCACATCTGTGGGGATTTCCAGTCCTGACTCATCACCTTTCTGGTTTCCTCATTCCCTGCTGGCAATGCCCACCCTGCCCTGCTGAGCCACGTCCCTCCAGACCCAGAGTTCCCACAGCTCTCACAGTGGCCTCGTGGGGTTCTGCAGTGTTGGTCTCTGGTTATTGTAGAATGCCAGGCTTGGAAAGGACCTAAAATATCACCCAGTTCCACCCCCTGTCATGGGAAGGGACACCTTCCACTATTCCAGGTTGCTCCAAGGCCTGTCCAACCTGACCTTGGACACTTCCAGGGATGGGGCAGCTGCAGTTTCTCTGGGCAACCTGTGCCAGGGCATTCCTACCCTCAGAGGGAGGACTTTCTTCCCAGTATCCCATCTATCCCTGCCCTCTGGCAGCTGGAATGTCCTGCTCCTCCCTGGTGCTGAAGCACAAACCTCTGCCCTGGGCTGTGGTGACGAGGCCAAGACTGTACAATTTATTCATGGTATCAGAAGTGGAATGTGCTGGTCAGAGATGAGAGCTGTGATTCTCCAAGCCCTTGTGCTATTTCTGTCCATGCTTTTATTCACTTGATTTCACTTTCTTAATCAACACAGATCAGTTCACAGCCTTAGAACTCATTATGCACCATCTATTCCTCCCCACTTTCCACCAGAGCTTTCAGTAGTGCATGACAGAGACTGATTCTCACTTAATCAGGTTTTAGCTCAGAAGTCAGTGGCACCTTGTGCTGGCCTTGATTAATTCCCTCCCAGTTCCGAGGGCCATGAGTGGCTTCATTATGAACAAAGCATATGGTCATGTTTATAATTGGTGAGGCTGAGGCATCTTCATCTTGAATGTCTTCTCACACTGACTGTTCGAGTAAATGAAATAACACATGTAATTTTTACCTGTGTTCTAATGAGGAAAAACACTGAATTAAGGCAATCTGAGTAGTAATAGACATTGTGTGTTCTCTCACACCCTCTGCACAGTGATGGGTTCTTACAAAGCAACAGGTGGTTCTAAGAGCCAAGAGACAACCTGGGATTTGACTCTCCCTTTCTGTACACGTTGTACCTCCTGTATGTATTGTAAAATCTCAGTAGAGCAGAGATGTTTGTGGAGGTTATAGGAGTGGAATAAATATTTTGGGAATACAGTGCAGGTATGCAGAAAATAGCCTTGTTTACTGGCTTTCTCTTGCATAGATGTAAATTATTAAACAACTTGACCCAAAATATAAACCTCCTTGAAAAAGGCATAAATTAACTTAAACTTTTGTTTTTCAGTTGCAAACGAAGAAATCAGAACATACTACACACACACACAAAAATATGTTTGCCTATAAGCAAATGGGATACTTGGAATTTTAGGACTCTTCTTGAGACTTGAGAACCATTGTTACCAATTTGGGATGATGAGGATTGTTTGCAAGACCCTTAAATAAATTCAGTGTGTCTGGGATTTGCCATTTGTGTTTTACTGAGTTAATGAAAGTCACTATTGTACCCACACTCCAGGAACAACTTGGACTGTTTTACACTGAGTAAAGATTCTCTGCTGGATTGACACTTTAAGTCAAAAAGCAACATGGAAAACAGTAGATATTTGTTTCCAGTTAAAGGAATTTTCTTGCTCCACACCTCCTCAGAAAACTCAGAGCTACCTGCAGTTTCCTTGCTCTTGCTTTGTCTCTTCATCTTTTGTTGAACTGTTTCCCATGTTTGCTGCTACTTTCCTTTGGGGGTTGAGGAAATAATGTTGCACAAGTAAAATGTGGAATATAATGGAGAGAACTCTGTCTCTAACAGCAGCTACCAGGCAACCCTAAAGTTCAGGATTTTTCATCCTGACACAAGTGCTTGGTACTGGAAATGAAATATTTCTGCTTTGAGTCATCTGATTTGTTACTTAAATGGCTTGAGTGGAGTACACCAGGTGTTTGGAGTTCTATCACAGAATAAATGGAGTAATTAAGAAGAGTTTAGATAATTTTAAAGATAGTGGTTTAATGGGAGAAAAAATTACCATCTCCATTGCACAAAACCAAACAGAAACAGGCTGGTGCCAACAGCTGACCAATGTAAAATAATGACGGGCTGTGGCTCTACAAGGCCGTTTTAGCCAAGTGACTGAAATGATCCCAATGACTATTCAGAGCTGGAAAGACAAAAAATGAACTTGGGAGTATCATGATTTCTGGCCCTTGTAGTTCCACTCTCACCAGCTGAGTGAACTCCCCAAGCCCAGAGAGGTCAGCTTTATTCTGCCCATTTTCCATGTGGTTAAAGAAGGAATTCACATGGATATCAGACCCATTCTGCACATTATTGACAAGCCTTTATTAAGCACAGACTCACCAATCTTAATGACCACTGGGCTGTACCCTGAGCAGCTCAGACTCTGCCTTGTGACTAAGGGGATACTCCTTCAGCATCTAAATCTTCTGTGGTTACCTCTGGATATTTTAGGAGTTACACTCAATATGATTAACTACAAGTCCTGACTGAGATGAAATTGCCGCAGTAAGTCCAAATACATTATGTGCAATAATATAGAGAAGAACAGAAGAGCAACAACAACCTGTTTACCACCTAGGGCCAGCAATGCCATTATTTGCAAAGAAAATAGAAATTATTAAACCATTCTGGCCTCTGACTATCTCACTCTAGTTGGTTAGAAGGTTAAATAAATTTGATGACTATATTTAAATGACTAGATATGATGATAGACCTTTCAAAAGGATATAGCTATATTTAGTAAATCTCTAATAAAGCAGTGCTTGTAGAAGCTTTTACTCGAGCTTTCTTTAGAGCTGTCAAGGCGCTCTTTAGCCAGTGACTTTTATTGCTTGTCTCTATGTGGTGTTTGGTGAGCAGCTGATTATCTGATCATAGAACAGTTTCTGGTGTGCTTTGTGAAAGAAATACTTTATTTTTATTTCCACTGCTTCAGCAGGACAATTTCATATTGAGTACATCTGTTCTTATTAGTCATAGCTAAAGTAGCAGGAGGGAGCCCCAAGAAGCTATAAAGGTTTTTTGTGTGAGTTTTGTGACAGATATGTTACTTTGTGACTCCCCACTGGCCTGATTTTTGCGATATTTTGAAACATGTTTAGCAGAAAGCCTTTTTTAGGATTATTACTGTTAATTATTTTACTTAAGTAACAAGATGCTATTTTCATTTACAACATGGGAGAAGTTGGGTATATACATATAACACCATAATCTGACTTCTGTGCTATTTTGGTATCTGATTTCTTTTTATTTTTCTCAGTTGAACTAGATGAATTAGAAACAATTATTTTGTGTCTATATGCAGTAGGGATGTTCCTGTCTTTCTGTGCATGGTCTCTGTCCTGGCATTCAGCTCACATCAGTTTCCAAATCCTGGGCAGGGCCTGGTTTTGGGAAGAAATCTCTGAGAAACACTACAAGCCAGGAGGGAATTGAGCTGTAACTTCAATAACTCTAAGTGTTTACTAGTAATCAATATAGAGCTGCAGTTAAAACATTCACAGTGACAGCATAAAACAATCCCTGACATCTTCTCCACTCAAGATCCTGTGCTTTTTCCTTGGCCTTTGTCTCCTGTGGATTCAAGCCATGAACAGTGTCCCTGTGCCTCCCTAAATTGTCCTTCTGTGCCTCAGGATTGAATTGTGTTCCTGGTAGGAGTGTGGCTGTTGGTAACACACCGTGACTGTGTCACAGAGCTTGAGTCAGTGGGGAGATATATGAAATTACTGGGGCTGAGAGGGGCAGTGGAGCTCTCCTAGTCCATCCTGGTTCATCTGTGCCTCCCATCCCTTGGATGTGGAGATTTTACTCTGTGGATTGCTCCTGTTTGCTGAGCAGCCGCTGCAATGCACTCCAGTGGCTGATGGAATGGGTCCACTGCAGCTCAGGTATCGCCCTAGACCTGCAAGCTCCTGCTGAGTCCTCTGCCTAGTGTGCTATTACCCCCCGTTGTGCCTTTGCTGTAACATGCCTGTACCTGCAGGAGGGGTATGTGAAGAGCACTGTGGTGTGGCACCAGCTCCCTGGCTTCTCTCCCTGCTCTCACCAGAAGTCTGTGATGTTGCTGATTGTTTGGCCCTTACTGATCCTGCAGCTATTTTTGTTCTGTTTTGCTGCCTGTATCCAGAAAGTGGACAGTGGTGTGAATCGTTCCTCAGCCAGCAGCTGAAGATGCATCTCCTTCAAAGCCTGCAAGTGATTTCCTAAATTACTATTTTTGTTCAATTTGCAGAAGACTTGAGGTCTCATTCCTTATTAAGTTGTTGTAAAGCTCCCTCTGTCTCTGGTTATACTGGAACCACCACGGACAATGGGTGAAGTCCCACTGCTTGCCTCTCCTTTCATCCACAGGACTGTGGCTTAATGGGTTACAAACTTTCTCAGCTGAAGTCATCTTGCATTTGGAAGGGATTTATGTTTCTATTTCTTGCTGTATGGATTTCTCCTTTGGCTTTTTCATGTGGGTTTAAAATACGCTGGAAGTGCCAGAACAGTCTGTCCAGAGCTGCCAGTTACACTGAAGCAATTACAGTTGTGCCAGTGTTTCCACTATAAAATGCATTTCTCCAAGTTTTATTACTCAGCTTCAGTAGTTTGTTCTTGTAAACAAGATGTACAATCTGATACAAGTTGTTTTGAAACTTGTTTTAAATGTCCATTTGCAAATATTTGAGCTGTAACACAACTGGGGAGAGACCTGAGTAGTTGGCTGAGTTTTGACTTTCATAAATCACAGAGAAATGTATTTTTTTCCTGGTGAAATGGTGCAACTTGTACCTAATGAGCCTCACTGCTGGTGGGGACATTAGGCTTAACATTTGTTTCTGCTGTGATTGCAGGGAAACATGAAAATGAGAAACTTTTCCTGTTCTGCCTAGGTTTAGATATTATGAGACATGATTGAATATTTCTTTTTCCCTTGTTTTCTTCCAAAACATTTTAAAGTGTACTTAAATATAGTCTGAAAACATTAATTAGTACAGAGAAAACCCAAAGTGTTTCATCCAGAAATTAAATTATTTCCTCCTGTGTTCCAATTAGAAACCAGTTTGGTGTTCTTAATATATGCTGGCATGACAAGAACTTCTTTGTCAGAAAAGCCTTGTCCCTTTCAGCAGTAATATTAGTCAGATTTCTCTAGTCGTCATTGATAAAATTCTTTAATTAAAATTTACATTATGTCATATAATTCACTCTGGGAGACCAGAAGGGCAGAGTGCAGGGAGGAGTCTTACCCTTTAGTAGAAAGTATTTCATTGCTTCCTTCTCCCAGTTTTATTCTGTGTCCCTTTGCTTTGTCCCTCTAAGGTGGCAAAGCTTGGCAATGAACCTGATATCTGCTCTCCCCTCCAGCTGGGACTGTCTAATGAGGCAGTGCATCCCTCATGCTTTCCTGCCCTGTACTCCAGTCAATCTTTTCCAGGGTTGGCAGGGTCCAAAATCTGCACAGGTTCATCTCTTGCCCTTGAGTGACATCCTCCAATGGGGATGAGTTTCCAGTAGAAAGGTCCGTTGGAATGGAAAGAGGAGCTCAGGTTTTCACTGAGCTGCTGTTTGCAGGACACCTCAGCCTTTGCCCTCTCATTCCTGTCTGCCTTGCAGCTGCCCCCATGCCAGCCCTACTCTGCCAGCTGAGTTCAGAGGGCTGCCTGCAGTGCTCAGAACAAGCCTGGCACAAGTTCCCAGGCAGGGATTCTTTTTGCTGCCCATCTCCAGACAATGGACACGCCGAGATGGGGGTACGGTCAGAGAGACCCGCATGGTCAGATTTTGCATCCTTCCATTGCCTCTGCATCGATGTGCAGTCAAAATGCCTCAAGCTGTTCCTGAGTGAAAATGCCACAGTGACTGATTTCCCCTCAGCAACAGGAGTAAGAAGCCAAACTCCTCCCCTGAAGCAGATGCTCCTGAGGGGTGTGGTGCACCCACCTCGCACCCTGAAACCGCTTTTGGTGAGCCTCAGGTTTAGGCATGAACTCAAAGCACCACCACCCCTCACCAGAAGTAATTAATTCCAGAAAACAACAACAAAAAACTCCTGACAAGACTTTATGGCACTAGAGAAGTTAGAAAGGCTTGAAGGAGAAAATAATGTCAGTAGGTTAGGTGTTAAAAACCATAAAGCTAATGATAAATACAGCCCAATTAAACTCAGCCACAAACTTCTCCAGCAGGATCTATCCAGCTTTAATGGCTGGGATTTACAACCAGCAAACTCCATCTCCTCGAGACTGATATAAATAGAGACATAAAATGTCAAACTTGACAAGTAGCATTTCATATCAGGCAGTCTTGCTCATTGTGTTCTCCAGTCATTGATTGTCCTTTAATACCAAATTGTAAACCCACCTTTTCAATCAGCTTCAAGCCAAATGTTCTCTGTTATAGTGGAACAACCTCTGCAGTAAAAAAGGTTTTGGTTCTGCTGAGCAAAGAATTTGCCCTGTACATAAACCCCCCACCACTGGATTTCATTGTTGATTTCAAATGTAAATTGTTGATATGAAGAATTCTTCCTGTTTCTGTTGCTTTTGGATGCTGTTGTAACTTCTTGGAAATGAGAAATTATTTTCTTGTTTGGAATTAAGAAGAATGTATAGAAATAAGATCTGAGTAAGTGGGTAGTTTAAACCTGTATTAAAGTTCTAGTGTCGTTTGAGTATGTGCTTATAAGAATTGGAGTTGTAAGATGAGGGGACATCTCCAGTCTGTGTAAATAGCTGTACCTGGTTGGGATTATCAGAGTTCTGTAGGGGGAAACTGCCCAGACTCTGTATTGTGAAAAACAGAGTGAAATTCCATGGAATCAGTATTCTAATCATTTTAGAAACCAGGAAGAACCAGTGCTCTGTTGAACTAAACCTCTTTAAACTGTGGAACACCGGGCAAAGGGGTGCTGCTTCCATTTGAGATCCACTGAACTTGTTAGGAGTGGGAAAATGTATCAATGAAGGGAATCCAGGACCTCACATGGCTGGAAGGACAAACAAATAGAGCGGGACATGAGAATGTGAGTGCAGTGGAGCAGGATTAGGTGACTAAACTGCCAGGGAAGGTTTGACAGTGTGAATGCAGTTGAACAGAAGGTCAGGGCACAAACCAGAAACTCTGCAGAGCAGAGCAAGGTAAGGAAGCTGCAAAATCTCCATCTGCCAAGATGAAACACTCAACATAATTACCATTCCACTTTGTGTTGCATAACTTTAGAGGATGAGGTCTGCAATTAATTTATGAATAGGATACAGTCTAGAAGGATTTGGATGTCGTCTTCTTTTATTCATTCACATTGCAGAGTCTGTTAGTGTGTACTCATAGTGGCCTTTACCCACAGCTGAAATGACTGCTGGGTGTTAAAAATAAATTCAAGGACAAGCAGTTGACTCCAGTTAAAAATGTAAGCAAGACAGGGGTACAGCTGTACTGGGATAGCAGTGGCCTTGATACCTTGTTTATGGTATTATAAAGCTTCATTGTAAGAAATTTCTCAAATGCTCTTTTTATTTCTTGAGTTCATTCTTATATACAGGCTTTGAATGGGAACATTTTCTGAGTGGTAAATTCTGTTTTGCCTTTGTATCTTCTGTCTCCAGCTCTGCCATCTCATCAAATGTTCGTTATGTTGAGCCCAAAGTGACTGAGCTGAACTTTCATGGGATGATTTGAGCTCCACAGCAAAGCCCAGGATCCAGGCACTTCCCTGAGCTCATACCTTTCAGCAAACAGTTATAACCTCTGAGGGTCAGAAGTGCTCCTCTGACTTTGCAAAATGCTTTGAGACTTGTGGATGTAAAACTGTGTAGATGTATTGTTTGTTTGGTTTCAGAAAGTAAATATTGGTGCTCAGAACTAAAATGAATTGGCCTGTGGTGAATCAAACTGATAATTTAGCATTACCTGAGGTTGCAGTTCGTGATTCCTTTGGGGTACAAACAGAAGAAGAGACTCTTAAGATGCTTCAACCTGATCCTGTTATTTATTTGTTCTTCTGTTTCATCCTTAGCCTCTCTTCATTTGTTATGGGAATTAGGACACTGACGTACCTTTGGATGTTTCCTGTAGTAATTGACTTAAAATCTTCAGCAGATGATGATGTCAGCTACGTTTGGAACTAATGAAAAGGAGAGCAGTATGAAGTTCCTAATGTGCTTCCACACTTCTTTTTCCGGCTCAAACGGGGTTGCTGAGGGCTCTATCGTGTCTCGTATTGAAATCTTACAAGGACAGAGATCGCTCAGTCTGTTTGGAATGGTCAGAGGACACAGTATGGGAAAAAGGGACGATTTAAAAGACAGTGATTGATTTCTTGCCATGATGTTTCAGTTCCAGAAGGGATCTTCCCGAATCCCCCGCAAGAGGGAGTTTCAGCCTTTGCTATGGGGGAACGAAAGGAGGCACCAAAGCGTGCCACCACCACTGGTGCCCAAACTGGTTTCTTCAGATAATCCCAGTGAAAAGGTTTTAATGTATCGATGCCCATTTCCCAAACCCCGGGCCGAGGGTGCCGAGGTGTTCACGTCATTGCTGCACTTCAAGTGTGGGCTGTTTTAGAAAAATCTCTTTTCTTGTGTCTCCTTGGCACGTGTTTAAGTGCTCTGTTGTCACTTAATCCTACTTCTTGTTGGTCATCTGTGCATTAAAGGTGCTGAGTCTTCCTGCTGTGGAGGGGAGGAGCCTTTGGGACACAAGTGGGTGCCATTCTTTCATCCCTTGGCTCCAGGTTTGCTCTGGAGCCACCCTTAGGGAACCCAGTGTGGGAGGAAAGGCCTGTTGCGGGGGGTGTGGGCTGCAAATGCTGAGGAGCCCCACCTTACACAGTCACTGCTGACTTTCACACTGCAGGCAGATGCATCCCCAGCTGTTGATCAGGTGTGTTTTCCATGCTCCGACCAGAGGGAATTGGTCCCAAGGCTTAGCTTGGTCAGAGGGAAGCACAAGGATGAATATCAGATGGGTTTGTGGCCTTGAACTGACAAGCCAAGTAAATGATGCTGATTGATACTGAAAGCCTCAGCTGTGAGGAAGCCAGGAAAGGGTTTGCTCTTCACCCTTTAACTGCAACTGTTCCCCACTTCTGGGTGCTTTCAGTGTGCTCAGGAAGGTCAGAAACTTATGGGCAGACTTTGAAAGTTATTCTGAGCAATTGACTATGAAAACAGGGATGTTATTTATTCTCCTTGCTAAAATTATTTGTGCACAGAGTGAGGCAGGCACAGTTGTATCATGCCAGCTAGTTCTGCTGATCCTCAACTGCAAATTAAAGTAAAAAAATTAAAGCAACTTGAGTTTTAGTGAATTTGAAAAACCTCTCCTCAGGATGAAAATAAGGAATAAAGGCAGAAGTCTGTCTCTACTGATCTTCTCTGAAGCACCAGATCCAAAAAAGGGCCTGTATTAGTAAAAGCTAACTGCTTTTAATCTATTGTAAGGCTGCACTGTTATGAAAAACCTTCTGGCTGAATTATACATTCCCTTATGTTTAACCAGAAAATCCATTAGAGGCACAGAGGCCACAGAATAGATCTTCATTTCAGATGGGATAAAAGGGAGCCAAGGCTGGAACACCAAGAATATGTGTCAGAAGCTTAAAAAAGCTAAGTTAGAGGAATCAAATTAAGAAATTCAAAGAAATATGAAGTGATTCAAAGGCAAAAGGAAGGCTGTCATGAAAATATGATATTTCTGGTGATCCAGACACTGTTCTGAAGTCACTATTTTAAATTATCAAATTCTTGGGAACACCTCCCACTGATTAGTTTGGACTTGCATAAATGTTCCTGCTTTCTTTTCCAGAGAAAAAACACTGCCTTCTTGGACACACATGGGGAACAGCTCCTTCTGAGGGCCTTTCTCCAGTGCAATCTCTGGGGAACTCCAGCATCACAGAGGGACATCTGTGTCCTTGTCCCCACATATCAGCTGCAGTTTGGTCCAAGGAGTGGCTGAGAGCTCAGGGAGGGCTTCACGCCAAGCCCTTGTGTTGTCACATGGAGACAAACATCGTTGCTTTCAGCTGAAGTGCCCTTCTGCTTAAAGTACTCACCTGATGTTGCTTTAGGAGAGTGGCTGTTATATACCAAATGCAAATGATGCTCCTGGAGTGTCATGTTGATCCCTGAAATCAAACCCACATTCCTCTTGGCTGAAGATAAGTGAGGTTTTCTGCAGGGCAAATCTCACCATTGCTACCCTTGTGTTTGTAGGAGGTTCTGCTCTGTGGGAAGGAACTGGATCCCCTCTAAATCCTTGCACAGTGGGGTTTGTGGGCATTTTGGAAGGGAGTGGCCCACCTGAAGTGTTTGTTTCTGTTATTTGGTTTCTTCCAACAGCACAACATCTTTTATTTTCTCCATCTTCACTTTTTTAATAAAGGCAAGTAACTTTCCAAGTTTATTAGTGATATATCTACCAACAAAAATGTGTGTTCTGAACATATTTTAGAGATTCTCATTTAAAAATACGAGCCATAAGTGCCTGTGAGTTTAGAGAAAAGGCATAGATTCTGGGGTAAGTCAGCTTATGAGATTGGCCCAAAGCATTCTGTAAGCCTGCAGTCAGTGCAACTCAACATCTTTTCTCTTTGTTAAAGAGAATGCTCAAATCCATTAGTTAATTCAAGCTGAATAAACTCTGTGGTGTGCCAAATACTATAAAAGGGAATATTGAATTGTTCCTTGGAAAGGCCCCTAGGATCTGTCATGTCTATTCAATACTTTTTTCACTGAGATGCAGATCTGCTCCCCTGTCTTTATGAACCATCATAATCTGAGGTTTGTTCCGTATGAGCAAGTAAGAACATGAGCCCGATGCTTCCTCAGACAGCAACACTTGGTGATGCAGTGCTTGGGAGCTGCAAAGTCCTGGGGTGCAGAGTCAGTCTGATACAGCTCCTGTGGACACATTTGGGGTTGGCACCTCCTAATGCAGCAGCTCAGAGGGACCCATTACCCTTGAAGTCACTCAGGGCTCTGTCACTCCAGCTCGATCACGTGTAACTTCAAAATTACAGAAGGAAAGGTGAGCTAAAAACCAGGCAGAAGAAAGGAGAGGCTCACTGGAAGGCTGGAGTTTCAGTGTTCCAGCACTGGGCAGAGAGCAGCACTGTGTGTGCCTCAGTGCACAGGTCCTGGCTCTGCTGGGAAGGTCAGGAAGCAGATTGTCCAAGCTGTTTTCCCTCGCTAGTTACAATGTGGTGAATGGCTGGAAGAGGGGCCAAAGCAACATCCCCGGGCACACAGAGGGGCAGGTCCTGGCAGAGGCTGTTACACTGTCAAAACCCATCAGGCAGGAGCGGATTGACACGGCTGTGCAAAAGGCCTCAGGGCAAAAGCCAGCGCAGGGAATGCTGAGGGTGTGCCTGTACGCCGGGGTGCTGTGGGGCCTCCAAAGGTGGATATTCACTTTTGTCTCGCTGATAAGACCCTGCCACGTACCCTGTTTGTAGAACAAATCCATCTTGGCTTGGTGCTCCTCCTCTGGCCCGAATTCTCCTTAGCCTGAGTAAGCCCTGCACGAGGACACAGAACTTTTTCTCCAAAGCAAAACATGGGAACAATAAGCAGTAGGTCTTTGTAAGGCAGCAATGCAGAGGCACTGGCACATCCATGGACTCAGGGCTATGCAGGGGATAGTCACTCTCCAGTCCAGCAAATAATCTGTCAGCAGAGCTGGAGTGAGACTTGACAGATTTCTCCATATTTAATTTATGCTGTGTATTCAGATAGTGAAAGATCATCCAGGGAGACCTTTCTGCCATCGGAATAGCAATGCCTTTTCCTTACAGCCTCCTTTCTCTTTGTCCTTTTGGAAACTTCGTGCTATTTTCTGTGACTCTGTGCTACCTTTATATAACCCAGGTAATATTTCACAAGCGTTTCAATGGACAATGGTGCTGTCATGGACTGTGGTGCTGCTTCTCTCAGTATATTGCTAAGCAACATACAATACAGCAGCATGATCCCCTCCTGCAGTTGGGAAGAAGTCAAGCTCCAATATTCAGGAAAATTATTCTGATCTACTTTTCAGTCACGCAAGAATCCACTTGTTCCAGCACATAAAGATTTGTATTAATAGTAACAAAATCATAAAAAAATTTGACTCTAATTCCTAAGTGCTAAATATATATATACACATTAATATTTTTTGTTAATTAACCCCGGAGAACTTGGTCTTTGCCACTTTGAGGTTGTGTAACTTTCACTGACTGACAAAACTTGCTTTTAACAAAAGATCCATTAAGTAAAATTCTTCAACTTTGAAGCAGGTTTGTTTGCTTACCTACTTAAAATTACCTGGGTGCTTGAATACCTTTCTCAATATGGACCAGTCTGAGGGCAGAGAGGATGTCAAACCTCTGCTCACATCAACATAGATCTTTTCATAACATCCACCTGAAGTACAAACTATAATATTTGATGAGGTGCAATTTCAGTTCTCTCATTTATTCCAAACTTCTCTATTTAAAGCCAAGTTAATTATGAATTTGAAAAAAAAATCTGATCACTTTGTAAAGTCACATCTGACATTTCACAGTGGAGATCACTTTTGCCAGCTAATCTCATCTCTATAGAAACAGAGGCATATTTCATTTCCATTTCTGTTTGTAGTGATATTTAAAATAGTCCAGTAGGATCACCACTCCCAGTGTGAACCCCCTTTGGAGGGGTCTCTCCAAAGTATTTCAGTGGACCGTGAGAGGAGAATTCTGGCATTTTCAGGTTTAATAAAGCCTTTGCTGCAAGTTTTACCTCTGGTCTTCAGCAGCCAGTGACACCAGTTACACTGGCAGTGCCTGAGTATGCAAAACTTCCCCGTTGTTGCTGTTTCAACATTTCACTCTCAGCATTGGCCACTGTGATTGGGATCAAGGGAGTCTTGGTGTTATTCATCTTGTATCTTAGAGGGTCAGAGCATGGGGTCAAAATCAGTGTTCTTTTCAGTGAGGAAATCCTGAGCTGTGTAACACTGAGCAAGGCAGGATCAGCCAAAGCAGTGCTGAGGAACAGGAATGATTCGGGTGCTTCAGGGAGGGACTGCCCAGAACAGCTGGGCTGAAGTGCTGGGACTGAAGCATTCAGGACCACGAGAAGCTGTTTCTCAAGGAAAAGCTTGTTCCTCACAGAGATGGCCTCCCTGGCTGGGGGTGGGATCTCTGGGTTGGATGCTGCTCTTCCAACAGACAGAATGGTGCCAGGTCCTTTCCTTTCCATGTGTGCCAACGTGCCTGCTGTGCTGGGACTGCCTGGGAGGGGAGATGCCAACATCTGGGCAACTCGCTGCTTCCCCAGGGAGCTCTGTTTCCACAGCTTCTTGTTGAAGAGAGGCCGAGTTTTTGGAAGCTGTGTCCCTCTGGAAGGGTTGTCAGCTCTCCAGGTGGCACACGGAGGAGAATACAGCTTTGAGGATAATAACAGTGTGGAGGGGGTGAGGCAGAGCAGCTCAGTGTGTGAGAAATGGTCCTCATTGGAGCCAGAGCAGAGTAAACAGATTGGCTGATAATGCTGAATACCAGGCAATTTCCTTTTAAATTAGCAGATGGGGAGGGAAAGGAATATAAAAGGAAGTAAGAGAAAAAAAGAAGCTAATGATGATTGTTGAAGGGAACAAAATGTTGCCAAGACATCATGAGAGAATGAAGAATTGATGAAGAAAGGGAAATTAAACTGGGGCTTGATATGGGAGCTCAAAGAGCTTTGAACCCCCGGCTCCAGTGTCTGAGGGGCACTTTATATAACCCTGGGACAGACTTGCTTTACTGACATGCCTCTTGTGGCTGGAGAATTGGGCACAGGGAGGATTCTGTGATGGTGGCAGAGATCCACAGAGAGGATCTCACACTCCGTGCAGGCTGAAGGGCATTTCCAAGCATCAGGCACAGCTACTTTCATCTGACACTAAAATTATTCTATCAAGTGATGGGAACTGATTATAGAAATTTGTTGTATCTCCTTGTCAGAAGAAGAAGGCAAATGAGGACACAGCTAAATCAGATAAAAGTAGGCTGCCAAAAAGAAGGGAGAAAAAAGTGCTTTTAATTCTTCTAACTATTGTAATAATTTCAGTTCCTTTAACAAAGCTGGAAGACTGGAGAGTCTGATGGTGATAATATTGCACAGGGAGAGCAGGACACACATGTCTGATCAGTCAGGATCAGGAACCCAATCTAAAGCAGTTACTGCAGCAAGGCAGACTTGATTCAGGAAATTAATAGGTGTGGGAAAAGATGAACAAGTTGTACACACCTTACTGGAGTTTGTAGAGATCAGCTGTACAGGAAGATTAGTTCTAAAAACCAGCATGTTCCACCAGGAAAGGGTGTCTGGAATGAGAGGGACTTGTAAGGCAAGGTAAGCTGAGGCAGAATGCCTGTGCATGGAAAACCAACTGTATCAACCACCTACAAACATGAGAGAGGAACTTCTCTATTTAATTTGGGTTCAAGTAAACTAAAATATTTTTCTTTCATTTCTTGTCTTTGGAGAAGTGTTGCCTAAAGTGCTGTAAATAAATGTTAATTCTATTTGACCTTCATCTGTGGTGAATTAAGAAATATTTCAGGGTTGATGGAAGAAACATCCCTTCCCTGAGGACCACTCTGTGGTGGATCCATGAACCAATATGGTGTGACTCCCAAAGAACTGTTCTAGATTCTCAGCATACTCTGTAGAAAAGAAAAAGGAGAACCCTCACATGGACTAATTGGAGAAATACATAGAAGTCAGGAGAGGAGGTGCAGGATAGGTGATGGATCAGTCAGGATTTTTGTTCATCAGAGTAACCAACAGCAGGTCTGAACCTCACAGTCTCTTGTTATGTGCTAAGATGAGCATTTATTTTCTGTCTTTTCACCTTATGTTTCATTTTCCTGTTGATTTCAGTGAAGTTGCTTATTTTCCAGCCAAGTCTGAAATTCCATTTCCTGGAGGTCCTTCATACCCACTCATATATCTCAATAATTCTGTGGAAACCTTGGGTTAAAAACTGCTTTCTCTATGTCAGGAGTTCCATCTGTTTCTGAGACCTTGATTTGGGCAAAACTAATTGAGAAAGAACAGAGACTATGTTCTCATACTTCTATTCTGCCTAAAGCAACGAAGGGTATTGAAAAAGTGAATGTGAAATCAGAAGTTACTGGACAACAAAAAGAATGACAATACTATCCCAAAAGGAGGCTTTTTTTTTAAAATCAGAAATAGATTAGAAACAGGAGGAAAGAGTAAGCCATCATTTATCTTGGGCTTCACTTTTCAAGTGACAGCAACAAACAAAAGTGAGTTCCAAATCTTTGCATTTTGCTGTGGGAATTTCATGTAACGCAAGAGACCATATGGAGTAATTTAGCCTCAGAAAGGCATTGAAATGAAGAGGCTGCTTGATCTGGAAGGACAACAATTGGCTGAATCTCTAAACAAAAAAGGACAGAGGGAGGAAAAGACAGGAAATAATGAAGGAAGGAAGGAAGGAAAAGAAGGAGCAGGCTCAGAGCAGCCAGACTGGCAGCCTTTGAGGGTTCACACTGTCTCAATACAACAGCTTTGTTCATGTGACTAAACATTGTCTGGAATTTTGTCTTCTAAGTTTCACATATTTCTGGAGAGAAAATGGAAAGCAAGCCATATTTTGATATTGTATTTCAGTGCTGTAACTATGGACATACAGGAATAACCTACTGATTTGAGGAAATCAAGACATCAGAGGATCTGGATGTCAGTTTTCTCTCCCATTTCCACTGACTATGACACTGGTTTTAACCTGGATGGGTCCAACTCCATACAAATACAAGGCCTTAGTCATGTCACTTCTTCCGTTTGGTTTGGAAAAATCTCAGGTGAATCTGAACCTGGTATTTGCCTTTTGTAACCTTTCTTCTTTCTTTAGAATTTTACAAATGCAGGAGAATTTCCTAGAATTCCCAGGTGCCTTGATCCAGCCTGGAGAAACAAGTGACAGTCTTGGTCCCATCATGGCCAGTCCACAACATGCAAAAATAACAGGATCTCTCTTATTTGCTAGAGGGAAGAAAAGGTGGCTTCCTGTATACAAAAAGAGATTTATAAATGCTCCACCAGGACTGTTTTCCCAGCAGGATATTTTAGTTTGTTTGGATAGTTATTGTTTTAGCCTGAGTCTTCACAGAAGTGTCAGATGGAATTTGTGTTCATGTTTCCAGAGTCACTATGTGATTTCTCCATGAGCTGCACTTTCCATTGGTACTTTCTGTCCATGTTTTTATTAATAATACATCAATATTGCACCTGTTGCTATTGTATTTCCTTTCCATAACATGGTATCAAAGAGGAATCCATTCTTTAGGGCTGTCCATCCATGGAGGGAATACACTTGGATTCCTGTGTGTCCGGAATGTCAGCAAAGCTGTGGCAGAGCTTTTCAAAAGAGCTGAGAAAACAGCAAATGCTTCTTGTTCCTGTTTCTAGGAGACAACTGCAGGAACATGGTGAGGAATCTGTGGAGTCAGCTCAGGCAGGATCTGAGCAGACAGCTCAGTAAACTGGGCTCAGAGCTCTGGGTGCTCCACACCTCTTGTTATTTCTGTCCAGGAGTCAGTTTACTTTGATTTTCCTCCCTTAAACTGCCAGTAGGATTTTACTAAATAAGCCCAGAGACACTGTCCTCACTCTGAAGTGTACAGTAGCAAGAAGCAATGCTATATCCTACTAACGCTGAAACATTGTCTTGCTTTTATTAATTTTTTTTGGTCTTAAAGATATTGATTGTTGGCATTTTTAATGGTAGAACATTTAATGTGTACTCCTTTCATACCAATATTTGTATTTTCTCATTATAATTACTGTAGAACCTGTAACTCTGAAGCTTTAAGTTGTTTTATTTTTTAGAACATTGTTAATGATTGCAAGATTGTGGCAGAGATTTGAACAGAGATAAAAGGCTCAGTCTGTTGAGAAACTGAAGAAGTGCCTTCTCAATCCAGCGTGGTTCAGTCAGTGACACGTTTGGGGCATGAACCAGACATTGAGCTGCTCTTACACCAGAGAACTTCCTTATACACCAGCACTCCAAAGGCTCATAACGCCAGGGACACTGAGGGAAAGATGTGACAGGAGCCACTTCCTGCATGGACATCCAGGGAATGTCTTTCATACTGACTCTTTCTCCAACACAGATCTTCCAGCTTTTCATGCTCCATTTAATCATGACACCTTTTTTTTTTTCTTTCCCTTGTTTTTTCTTATCTTTTTTCTCTGTGCTGGGGCTTTGCTGAGTTCTGGATGAAAAGCTGCTACCTCAGATGTGTGAACAGACTATCACCTTCTTCCGAAAATTAAGCTAAAAGCCTGCTGATTTATGTAGTATACATTTCCATCTCCCCAGCTAAAGGATCTTGGAGGATGTGTGTCCTGTTGCTGCAGATTGTATGATGCATCTTCCAGAGGGGACACAGCTGAGAATAAAGGTTTCCATGTGGCACTGGGCACCTCAGTAGACAGATCACCCTTCAGTGGTTCTTGAGGAATAACCTTAAAATTGGTTATGTTTTCTCTTACCCAGACTTGTGCTGCTTGGCAGGAGTGTTTGCATGGACAGAATCTTGGGCTGCTGTGCAACTAGGGCTGCCTGAAGATTCCAGTTATATTTGAATTTACCACATTAAAGGTTAATTTGCTCTCAGGGGGATTCTCCCCTGCAATATGAGGTAACCAAGGCTGTGTCATTTCCAGTTTGTGCTCATGTCACATTCAAGCACATTTCTAAGAGCTGTGGTTCAGTTCAAGCAGCACAAAAGGGCTTTGGCATGAACTTCTGGAGTCGGATGATCCCTGCACTTGCTGTCCAGGGCAAGATAAGCTGCATCTCAATGGGAACAGCCCCAGCCATGAGCAGTGACTTTGAAAACTTGCCAGGTAAAGCCAAAGAAACAGTGAAGCCGGTTCCTGGGTATGAATTGTTATTCAGTCCTCACAAAAGAGGAGGCTTTGACAACACCCCCAGTAACCTTGGCAAATGGTTTTGTTAAGCAGGTCTGTGCCTCGCTGGCTTTTCAACTTGCAGGCATTCACTGCTCCCTCCTACATGTGAATGTGTTCCAGAGAAGGGCTGTGGGGTGGCAGCTGGGGCCTCACACTGATCCTGTACCCCACTCCCAGGGGAGAGCAGCCCAAAGCCTTCCCACTCCTTCCTGCAGACTCCCAGCCTGAAGTGCTAGAAGGTATCTGGCAGAACAGAAAACAGACCATTCCTGGACTCTGCTGACTGTAATCATTGCAATATCCAGGAAGTAGGAAAACCTGATCCAAACAGACCTATGAAGGAACTCCTTTGTCCAAGAGCAGTTACGTCCCCACATTTATACTTCTTCAAACTCAGACTGTATTGCTCAATCTGGAAGTATTCAGATACTTCCTGATAAAGGTTCAGTGCTGATCTGTGTTGCTGGTTCAAGAGAGAGCAGGTGATTTGCCCAAAGTTTTAAGCAAACTAAAAGCAAGGGTCATCTTATTTGAAATTTCATATTATGGTGTGAAATAAACACCAACGTGAGTGATGATTCCATCTGTAAGGAAAAGCCACGGGAGTTAGGAAGTGGGAGCTATCAGTTCTTCCAAGGTCTGATGCATTGAGCACGACTGGAGCCTGGTGCATAAAGGCTGCTGAAGCAAACATCAGACAGCCATTAGGCAATTAGATATTCTTTTTTTTGTCTGCAAACCAACCATTGAGGGGAATGCAGAGATGCTCTGATTCGATACAAACAGAAGACATGTAATTCCCACTTCCTTCCAATGATTTCTAAATTCCTTCCTTGAAGGGTCAGCTTTCCAAAACTCTACATTTTGTGTTCTGCTTAGCCTCATGGGTATTCCAGAGAACATTCTAGCTCCACTTCTCTTTCCACACTCATTAGTTCAGTGCTCTTGGCTCCTTTCCTAGGGTCTGGTCTAGCACAGCCTCTGACCATTCAGCCATTTGACTGAAAATCATTTCCCTCTTCACTTCTGCAGTTTTCCTTTCAGTGCCTGAGCAATTAAAATCCCAAGTGATCAAAGCCCTGGTCTTCCGACTGTCCCTTGCTTTTCAAAACCATGGCATGAGCTCCTTTGCCTCACTGCATGAGCTGAGCTCAAACAAAGAAGGTATGACAATTGCACAATTGTTAGGAGTTGTGAATACTGTCTTAGCCAAAATATTGACATAATTCTGACTTACACGTTAAGGATTAATTTTTACTAGGGCTGTAACTACAGATCAGCAAATCACTTGGATGTCATTAAAATCAAATTGGTTGTCACATAAAGTCATTAAAGTCTAAATAACTGTTTCTTTTCACTTTGCTAACTTGAGTTCTTGATCTTAGCTATTCTGTAGCATTCCTGGATTATTTCTGACTCTCCAAAAGGAAAGACTTCACAGGTGTTTATTCTTTCCTGGCTCTAAATTGTCTGTATTATGTATATGCAACATCTGTTTTGTGGAAGAATACAAATTGTTTCTCGGTATGTAATTTGTCCTGACTCAGATGTTCCCTACAGAACTGTGGATTCCATCAGTCATGATTCTCCAGGCATTTTTAGTCCCTTGTGATGGAGGAAGGCTGTGTCAGTGAGTCACTCAGTCTGTGTTTGTACCCCCACAGCCTGGGACACAGAATAGGCAGATGATACCTGCTCAGGGCTCCCCACCCCCAAAACTTCTCTAAATCCCTTCTGCCCCTGTTTTTGCTGCCCTGGAGAGGTGCAGTGTGTCCAGTGCACACCTTCCCCATCAACCACTGGCTCCCAGTGCATGGCCCAGAGCAGGTGGAGCGCTAACAGGCAGTGCCATGTGCCTGGAGTCACAGAGTGGGTGGTTTTGTGGGGAAGGTGGAAAGAAGGAGGTTTTTTTGTTTAGGCAGTGAGTGGGAGAAGTATTGAAGTTGTAAAGAACATCGGGAGCGTGGGGGGCGAGGGGGGAGAATGGAGGCTTTGCAGCACTGTAATTTCCACCAGGGCACAGATCTCAGAGCAGTGTTTAATAGGGGCTATAGACTGTGCAATACTTAAATCGATGGAAATGAGTCTTTCTTCTATTAATATGGCCTAATCCTCAGGAACAGTGCTCGAATGTGTTTGCAAGGCACAATTACCAGAGTCCTCCCAAGCTGCTGGTGAATTCCTCCACGCAGAGCTCCGTGTTTTCCTGCCTTCAGCCAGCCATTCATTTGTCCGCCCACAGCCTGGAGCGCCCGGCGTCAACAGGCAGCTCCAAAGCACTGCTCACAGGACTCTGGGAACAGGGAGCTGCTAAAGCAGGAGCATTACCTGGGGGCCCCAAAATAGAAACCCCTGCCTGCCTCCGAGTCCTCTGCCATTGGCCCTGACAAACCCAAAATGCACTAAACATGCTGTTAATGTTTAGAGCAATTCTTGCCTTTGATTCTTTGAAACGAGGTGTGTTTTAATCCCTTAGCTGGAGTACTTGAATCGTAGGCTCGAGGTAAAACTGATCCTAAAAGCTGGACTTGAAGAATCATTTCAGGATTGTTGTTACATCAATATGAATTTATCTTCTGGAGACACAGCTTGGTTTAGAGCTGCACATTGATATATTTTTCTGTTATTTTGTGGATGTGTGTTCAGGAGAAATGAAATGCTATTTTGTGGACATGTCTTCAGAAAAACTGATATTTTTATTCCTGAGTCAGGTGACATAGAATCTTCTTCCTCAGCCCTTGTGCCATATCATTTATCTGAGAAGTTCAAAGCATGTAAAGCTGGGAGGTTTCAGCTCTTTTCCTGCAAGATAAGATATATCTCAATGTCAATATCACAGGAGACTGAGGCACAAGGAAGAGTTATGAATTCTGTGAGGTCCCAGGGAGGTGGTGGCAGACCCAAGTGGCAGAATGAAGGTGACTTGCCTTGTGATACCCTGATCTGTCTGTCAGCTGAGCTGGTCTCTGCTCAGAGACTCTGGTGTCATTTACCACTGGAGTCCAGCAAAGCCGGGGCTCGCCCTCCAGCTCGATTGCAGGAGTTTAAACGCCAACTTAGCAGCAGCCCTGGCTTGGCAGAGGAGGGAAATGCAGGACGAGGTCCCAGCCAAGGGCTGCTGCTGCAGCAACTTCCCCGTGCCCGGCGCAGTCGCTGCTCCCAGTTAGGCACCGGCTGGGCTATTCATCCTGCAAACAGCCTCCTTCCTTTCCAAGGCAGCCCGAGGGACACAAGGGAATGGCAGAGTTTATTATAAACTGAGTAAAGGAGCAGACTATTGCTGGAGGAGATCCAGGGTTATAAAAGATCGTAGCGGGGGGAGGAGGAGGAGGGAACAGGACATAATTTGTGTTTGTGCGTGAGGGGGTGCAGACTGGTGGCTTCAAGCAGGCATTCCCCAAACCCTCAGGACCTCTGCCTGGTTTTGGTGGGATTTTCTGCAGTGCAAACCGTGCTGTGTCAAAGCCCACTTACTTTTTATTGTATCAATCATTCTCTTTACGCAGCAACACGACTCAGAGAACGCTCGCAGGTCCTGCTCTGAATGAGCTCCGCTCGCTGCCAGCTCAGCCTAGTTACTGCTGTAACTTAGTCTGGGGGATGGGAGAAAAAGGTTGCTGCTACTTTAAATATAATGCATTAAGAGGATGCTGGAAAAAGGCCTGCATTCTGTAATACCCAGCCATCGAGTTGGAAAAGGAGCCAGATGTAATACAAAAGAAGAAACACAGCCTCTTATGGATGCTGCACTAATTCATAAATCAGGTGAATCAGCTTAGGCAACTGCTGTGTTTTTATGCCTCTGCTGCATGGAGAACTGCATGTTGGATGCTTTTATTTGAAGTAATGGAACCAGATAATCCTTTGGACCAGGACAACTCCAATGGTAAGAAGTAGAAAACATAGAAAAGAGAGGAAAGAAAAGGATAATGAGTGTCTGAGTTACCCATCCTAAAGCACAGGGATAGGCATGTGTTTGTGCTGTCTTCTGCATGGCTAAGTAGAAATGAATGTGGTGATGTGCTTCACATGATCTTAGAAATCCCTCTCTTTCCAGAGTCTGGAGATAAACATGTCGTGGGCTGAGATATTGATCTGTACCCTTGGAAGGAGCAGGAAAGAGGCAGAATCAGCTTGTGTCCTGGGCAGTCTGTGCAGAGGGAAGGGAGACCTCTGCATTCACCTTGTTCAGTCTGGGGGGCTTTTTGCCACTGAGAAAAGGATGTAACTTTGTGCCGTGTGTGCTGCCACACGGAGTGTTTGGGAGCAGATTCTTTATCTGCAGAAAGCTTTCCTCCAGGCAGTTGCATGAGTAATTTACTTAGGAGGATATATTTAGCTAAGGACCACATAAATTCACCCTGGAATTAAAGTCCATGGTTAAAACTGCAGCTATTCCGTGGATTTATGGCATTCCACATGCTGATGTTCTGCTATCCACTCTGTTGGAAGGCATACAAAAAAGCATAAATTGGGGGAAAAAGTTGTTTGCAATTGCAAATCTTATTTCTCTGATAGTGGAGAGAATTGGCTGCATTGAGGACAACAAATTGTTCCTGTTCATGGAAACAACTTAAGATGGTGATTTTTAGAATAAATTGATTCTCAGCTCTTTAATATGCATTGGGTATATTCTGAATACAGTTTGAAATCCACCAAGTATTGCACTTGCTATGTAGGTATTGTTCAGGAACTAGTTCTGTGTTTCCCCAGCATATCCTCTGCTGACAACTAGAGCTTCAAGGGGGACACAACTGCAGTGTTAATACCACAGAAACCTAAAACTGTGTGGAAAGAATGTGGTTAAGGGAATGAGGTAACATGTAAACTATGTGATCAGTTGACTGGGCAGATAGGAGTGGGCAGCACTGCTTCACTCAGGGCTCTGTGCTGGGCTCAAATTGAATTCAGCATCATCAAGGACAGATTTCTGGGGTTTCAAATCATGAGATTTCCATGAAAATATTATGAGGGGTGGATCACCCTTTTATTTCATTTTTCTATTCTTTTTCATATGCAGTTAGATTAATTCCTCTCTAGAAGAACGGTGTCTACTCCTCATGTCTTATACCTCCTCTTAGATTACTGAGATACAGAATTAAATCTTACTGTCTTTATAGCAGGAAGTTTTAGGATTATCAGAGAAGTGCATGCACAGTTTGAACTGATGTTAACAAACATAAAGGCAACTCTTCTTGCCTGTCCCAGCATCAGAATCTCAACCTTCAGGGTCACAGAGAATGACTTGGTTATGTGGGAAATTTACATTTAACTTTATTTTCACTAATATGTTAGAATGGCTCCCTGCATATAGAATACATATTTTAAGATGCACAGGTTTGCCATTCTTCTCCTTACAGGCTGGTATATTCTGTCACACTGTGCAGATATTAATTTTCCTACTAAATATCCTAATAAGTGGGTGACGCTGGGAAGGTTCAAAAACCTGGACATGAGAGATAAATGAGTGCTGTTGGTATCAAGGATCTAGAAGAGCCTTCACTGGTTTCTTTCCGAATTATGTAAATTCTCATCTTCCTTTTAGTGTGTTTTAATTACTTTGATTTAAACTATCTCATTGTAAAACAAATGGGCAGAATTATTTATTGATCAGAAGGTCAATGGCTTGGCTGTGCTGCTGCTGCTGGAGCTGCAGCACTGCAGGACTGAGGGTTCCTCTGATATTCCATGCATTGTTTTGCATGGATTCAGTGAATATAAAGTTTTCAGAAATGTGCCAGCAAAGTGCTATTAAGAAACATGTGGAGAATGTTCCCCTCTGGAAGCAACCACGGCCCCTCTGGCTGCCCCAGAGCCCTGCTCTGCCCATGCTGGGGACTGGCCTCTGCCTCTCACTGGGTTGCTCAAGAGACAAATATTAGTGCCTTGGGAAGTGACAACAGCCTGAAACTCCTGTGCTTGCTGCAGAATGCCTTTTTACCTTTGAGAATGTGAAATCAAATCCCTTTCTCTGCCAGCAGAGTGCTTTAATTTTTGATTTACCTGGGAGGCCATGTGGGTTAACCATCTACCTTAAAATTCAGCCTCAGTTCTGTCTTCAGTGCTTATTGCCAACGCAATCAATAGTTCATTAGTGATAGAAAGGGCTCTTCTGGAGAATTTGTGGCAATAATATACTTTAGAGTTGCTCTTTCTTGCCTCCTCCAGCTCTCGCATTTGCTTACTGAGATGCACAAATCAGCTCAGGACGTTGGTGGAATATTCAAGGCTGGGAAACTGTGGCTCATTTCTTAGCACAGGGTGGGCTTTTTTCCTAATCCTATTATGCTGCCAACTTTTTCTGGAGATGCCTCTTAGATTTGTTATTGCTTGTAACTGGAAGAAGGAATGACCACTCATTTATTTTGGACCTGAGATTTAAGTTGTGTTAGTTGCCTTGGTATAACAGACTCTGGAGTAAAATCATAACCTGTAGGTGCAAAGGTGATTGGATTTTTCTCCATGATACCTCACTGAGTTGCAGTGTTTTGACTGCTTTGAACACAAGCTCTCCCAGTTTGATATTTGTGACAGGAGATGGGAGTTCCATAACTTTTCTCCATGTGTGCCTGGGCTAATGCTCACATGAACCTACAGGTTGTCATACAGATTTTAAAGATCATTAAACCACCCCCTTCCCAACTCCCCCCACCCAATATTTTCTTTCCATTCTCTGAAATGCAGGAATATAAAGAGAAATTATTGTCATTTGGTAATGTCTCACAGCTCTGACTTTCTGAAGTGTTCTTTTTAATGTGCTGGCATGCCTTTACTTGATTCTTTTCACACACAAAACCCAGTAAACTTCTTGGAAGTAAAGTGCTGAGGAATGTGCTGATTGCAAACCCATAACCCTAAATTACCCATTTCGGAGGGATGGCATATCAGAGCTGCAGATTTCTCTTTTCTACTATAGCCACTTGCAACTACAAGAATAAAAGACAACTCAGCAGTTTTTTGCAAGCTGGGGAAGATTTATAAGATGTTGTATTTGTGTACAAACTCTTGAGTACAAAATATCTTGAATTATGCATTTGTTGTGTCTTCTAATTGCTCAGATCTCAGTTTATACAGCTCTAGTCAACACTGGAACCACCTCTGAGTTTTGTTCTGTGGCCAGACAATATTTCTTTGTGATTTAGTTGTTAATCCTTTGAGAGCACAGGGTTTTTATTAAGCCTTTTGAACAACCCTGTAGACCAGATCCCAACTGCTGGTTTTAGTGGAATCAAGTTCCTTACACAATAGGTGTGAATCACAAATGCAGATTTTGTGCCACAAAGAAATGAAATCAAACCATTGTGCTTTAATAACACAATAATTGCAGCATTCAGTCTCTGACATAGACAGTGAACCAGGTGAATTACTTGGATGACAGCCAGGCTTGAACTTTGTGAGCTGTTGATAATTGAGATTCTTCCAGCACTGTTCCAGGGCAGCAGGGCCATCCTGGCCTCACTGGCACCATGGTGTGCATCCAAAATCACACCTGGCAGAGACAAAAACTGAAGCAAGGACTGGGGAAACAGGATTCTTTGTAGATTAGATGTGGGTTAGCAGAGTTGTGTGGGAAAGCTCCAGGGGAATAAGGAGACCAAGGATTCAGCAGATTGCTGCTCAATGATTTGGACATGCATCCTACAATTCCCAGGTTGGGAATTAATTGGGGACAACTGTTGCATGCTGTCACTTCCCTTCTATCCCTGTGAAGTCTCTAGAAGAGAGGAGAGCCAGTCACCAAACGAGCAACCCCCTGGATGATGAGCACACAGCAAGGCAGAACCATCTGTATGGAATCCTGAAGGAGCATTCAGTGACTGCAATGCCACCAGCCACACTTGGGGGTGCTGGACACAGCCTCAGCAGTGGCTCCATTCTTTGTTAGAAAGAAAAGGGTCCTTTCATAGTCAGGCAAGTTCAAGGCCTCTTTTATAATTCTTCTAAAAGAGAGAAACTTCAGAGCATTGTGAGGAAACCTCCCAGATCCATCTCTACAATACAACGCCATGACCAATCTCTCTCAGAACTTTCTCCACCATCATCCCTAGTTGGAAGGTGAATTCAGTAAAACTGAATGGAATGGAAGGGTCACAGACAGGGGATTTCAGGGGAGCAGAGATGATGAGGAATTCAAAGCATACATCTCATGTATCAAGGTATTTATAGGCCAGAAGCTTTTACATTTATAAGATTCTGGTAGGAGGCAGCAGAAACTGGGGAAGGCACAGAAGGAATTGTCAGTTGTTCAGGAGATCTGAGACCCACATTTTGACACAGTCGGTGTCAGGTGGGTTTTCTGAGACCTTCACTCGAGCAGTATCATCATCCGATAGGCATAACCGAGCTGCTGGCCAGCAGCCTCCTCCTCTGGGGGTGCCCAGAAACATTGCTGCCCTTTGATGCTTCACATCCATGTCCAGCAAATATCCCCACCTGAGGGACAGAGGGGATGGAGGGCTGCTCACCCTCAGCCACTGCACTGCAGGGTTCCTGCTTATGGCTCACCAGGAGGTTTCTCGGTGCATTCACGTGCTTGTCCCACCTGAGAGTGTTCACATGTGGATTTGCTTCCTCTCTGAACATCTCCAAGGAACCAGCACATGGAAAAGCTTTAATTGCCAAGCATTCCTACTGCTGGTCCGGGCTTGGAGGCTCAGCAGATGCCTTGGTCAGTGAGTCAATGCTTTTGACTGCTCTGGAGCTTAATGCAGGATCAGAAAACACCTGCCAAAATGAAGTTTCAAGATACGTTTCCTGCTGGATCTAGATATGTTTTGTTTTGCACCTTTAAATGCTGCTCTGACTGTAGCTGCAGTTGGTGGGCAGCTCTGGCCGAGGAATAACACGAGCCCTTGTTCTTTGTGCTGGAGCTTTATGTGTGGGTTTGTTTGTTTAACGTTGGTGGGCACGACCTGGCTGATGGAGCAAAACGATGCCTCTGGATGTGGGTCCTGCCCTCAATCCTCAGGAGAAATCCTGATACTTGCTGCTTTGGAATTGGGAAAGTAAGATGCAGAGTTCTTTTATTTGGTCCAGAGTGAATTAAAAGCATCGCCTTAAAATAATAATAGTAAAAGCTAGACCAGAGTTCATGATATTTTATTGTCTCTACAACTGGCTCTCTATTTGTAGAAACGCTGTCAGAGCATTACTCATGGCAGGGGGAATATCCCCGAAGAGCTTTTCACAGTCCATGTGTCAGACAGGAATGCAAAGGATCAATTTACAGCCACAGACAAAGATCTGAAAATGTCCGGGGGGACCTGGGCGAATGTTTCTCACCCCAAATAGTTTCACTGATTTAACTGATCCCACTTGCCCGCCTGCAGCCTGTCTCCAGCTTTCCCAGAGCTCAGCCCTGAGCAGCAGCAGCAAACAGGGAGTTTGTGAGTGCAGGGAGAGCTGGAGAGGGACACTGAATTCCCGGGCCCTCCGTGCACTCCCTTTCCAGAGCTGAAGAGCATTTCGGTGTGTTCTGGAGAGCTCAGCCGTGCACTGTGGTATTCCAGGGAGAGATGTGGGGCTGTGCATGATTCCATGAGTAACTTGCTTTGTTCAGCAGCTCGTCCTTTGCTCCTGGGTTGCAGCTGTCAGGAAAACCAGGCATTGACTGAGGAGTTGTATTTACAAGTGCTCTGGATGGGCCGGTCTGTGAGCTACACAAAGCAGTTGGAAATAGTTTTCCAATTCTGTTTGGCCAGTTTTTGGGTAATGTTTATACTTCCCCTGAAAATTAGTAGTCATTTTTATTTCATTTATTCTAACTTTTTTTTTTTTTGCTGTAATTTGAAGTTGCCTGTTAAACTTCAGGCAAAACCAGAGGATATATTGATCTGTTTGGAAGAGAAAACTTGGAAATAAACCTTTCTTCTTTTCGTATAATTTCAATGGAATCTGTAAAGTCAGTCCTTATTCTTAGAAATTCATATTGATGCATTTATTCAGCAAGAGATGGCAGGAGGGCTTTCTCCATGTTGTCTGGAGGAGCACACACACAGTTCATCCGTATTTTGCCTCCTACAAATGTTTGGGGTTTTTTTAAGACTGAAGAAAAAAAAATAAAAGGAGAGAGAAAATTTAAGTTTTCTGGCTTTTAATTCCCGATGATGACAGAAATTCAAGATACAGAAAATGTAGTCAGGGTTTAGGGGCAAAAAGCAGGTGCATTTGAGTTGAAAGCTCTGCTCAGCACCGAGGGCTTCTGCCCCGCCTGCCTGTGCCTCTGCCGAGGAGAGAGAGCACCAGGTTTTCTTTCCCTGCTTATTCATTTTCTGAGTCATTCATCTTGTGCTATAGCTATTGAAAACTGTAACAGAGTCTGGGAAGCGCTTGGCTGTGGAGTGCTGCCTCCTGATTGGGCTGGGGAATGCTGCTGTTCGGGAATAATGTGTGAATACCATCTGCTCCGAGGAGCCGGCAGGGAATTCTGCTCCACAGGCACCTTTAGCCAGGACTGCGGGCGGGGAGAGCACTTTGCTCTCCCTCTTTCTTACCCAAACTTTTAGTTCTCGCTGGATTTCTTTCCTGTTTCCCCGCTGAACTTTTTTGTGCTCTGCTCAAGGGCCGAGGTGTTTCTCCTGTGGGTTTTGGGGTTGTTTTCCCTTCATTTTTCTCCCTGCATGGGATTCCTGCTGGGGTTCAGCATGCACAGCAACCCCGGGGATCAGTCAGGGAGTTGTGCAGCTCTTCATTGCAGCACGAGAGTCCACATGGAATGGCTGAGCTGCTTTGAGAAACCACTCCCAAAGCTTTGACCTGCTCGTACAAAGGTAAGCACAGGAGGACTCTGGAATTTCGGGGGCTGGCTCTTCACTTGCACAGGGGGTTTGTTTTGTTAGGAATGAAAACTCTCCTTTGCACTGTACCAAGTTGCCTTGTAGCAAAGCCCGAGATCAAAGACCGGGTTTTGTCTCTGAATTTCTTTAATGAGCAGAGTTGGAACAATGATTGTCTTTTGCTCTTTTGTGTAGAAATTGTTTTACAATAGGTCTTAATACAAACTCTGTGCACTGGGAGTGTCATTGGAATTCAGGACAGCAGCTATTTTTCACGTTTGCATCTTTATAAAGAGAACTCCCTCAACTCTTGTTTTCCTGCTTATGGGATTTCTTTCAGCCTGTTATCTCAGACAAAACACAGTTTTCAACAGTCTGGATTTCTACTTCAAGAAGACAAGATGTAGTTTGTAAGCCCGTGAAATCCTGCTCTCGGTGACCTGCTGGGGCAGGCTCAGTCACTGGAGAGAACACTGGAGCCATCCCTTTACCCTCCACAACAGGCCTGGCACCACAGGGCTCTGTTAGCACATCCTGAACTTTGTGATGTGACTTTGATAATATAGTTATAATTGTTTTTCTGAAGGTTACATTCAGTAAAACTCCTCTGTCTACACAAGGCAAAGTTAGTGAAGGGAGGACGTGAAATATTGATGTTCTGCAGAATCTGAGCCCTCCTTCCTGCGTCAGGTTATTCCATTTCCTGGGGTCTGTTCCAAGGATAATTCTGCAAAGCCTATTTCTGAGGCTTTACTGGAAGTTCATTGTAATTTATTTTTGGCAAATACCTGATTTTTAGCTGCCTCTTTTGTGTGGGTCTGTTAATTGTAAGTGTGTAGTAAGTGTGTGAGGTGCATGTACTTATATGTGTTCTAAGAAATGTTTAGTACCTGGAATTAAAGGAATGGGATATTGATGTAACTGACACGTGATCCAACCCAAACCTTTCAGACTGAACCAATTTTAGATAAACAAGAGAAGGCCTTACATCTACTGTGCTTTCTTACACTCAGGCCCATGGAGCAAATGTTCTTGTAACACAGAAAAGATCTGTTGCTGTCTGCAGTGTCACAAAAATTAACAGTGAGACATCTTTTCACTTAGTCATTTTTCTGGCAAGATGCCAGATCATCAAAAGAGACTCCTTTAATGAGCAGAAAATTCGCTTTGCTGAAGCCTGAATCAGGAAAATTGTGGCAAGCCACAGCAGGGCTGAGGAGCTGGGCTTCCATGGTCCTTGTGGGCCCCTTGCAGCTCAGGATATTCCAGGGCTCTGTGAAGGAGTGCCTGGGTCACACCAGGGTGCAGCACCACGACAGTCCATTGGGCCCTGTGCTCACTGGGAACGTGGGATGTATGGATCTATGGATCTATGGACTAAGGTCTCAGTGTGCCTGGTGCAAGCCAGGTGTGTGTGTCTCTCACTGTATGGCTGCTAAAAAAGCCTTGGAAGGCCATGGATGTGCCAGTAAAAGTGGTGTTTCCAGTAACTGCCACATTTCTGGGCATAGAAAAACTATTTCTCATTCATTGCTGCTGATAATAATAACAAACAAGGCTCACTTAGGTCTGTTTTGGTGCAATCATATTGTCAGTCATAGATTTCCCAACCTGTCCCTGGGCCAGACAGGATGATTGTAGTGAAGTGGCACGAGGAACAGAACTCTGTCCTTTGAATTCCAGAGCACTTCCCTTGCAGACCTGGCGGAGGAGGTTTCTCAACCACTGCCAGGAGTGATCCAGAGAATATGGGGCAGTGGAATCTAAGCTCTCTAATTTCATGGAATGCACATGTGCACACCAATCAAACACCAGCTGGTGGGAAAAGTGTGTTTATATTTTGCTCAGTTTGGACAAGCTTTTTGTACTTCATCGAACAGCAGTCCCTTGGTTCAGTGTAACTGGGAGGGCTGTTTTTGCACAGGTAGAGTTGGCTGATTATGACCCTTGTGAGAAGGTTTGCTGCTGGATCCCTCACAAAGCTCCCCACAACTCAGGACTGGTCAATATTACCTTTTAATGGGATCCTGGGTAGCTGCAAAGCACTTTTGGTTGGCCTGCCTGTGGCTCACATCCTGGTATGGTCATCAGTGCTGCAGTGCTTCTCTAATCCACACAACTTCATTCCACCTTAGATGTGTTGCTTTTATCCTCTTTTTACAAAGGGGACTTGAATTAGAAGTGCCTTGTCCAGGGCCATGATATTGGAGTGGCATTGGATCTCCTGTGCTCCTGGTCATTGCCATTCTTGCTCCACAGTCTTCCTCCTTGCCCATTTCCCTTTCTTTGCTCTCCTTCCCTCCCCGTCCCCTGAAAAATAATAATAAATTTCTGGAGGACATATGTCATTTTGCTGTGGAGAGCACTCTCCATGTCTTTAGAATGGAAAGCCTCAGGACAGGATTTTCAGCAGGCCAGGCTGTTTTCCTTGAAGATGAAGAACTCTCCTTCTCACTGTGGGAAAGTATTTCTTTTGCTCAGGTGGCAACTCTGACAGCACAGCTTTATTGTGTGTGTGCACCTGATTTCAGGGGCCCACATGGATTTCTCCTCTCCTCCACCACACTGTTGTCTGACTTAGATGCCACATTTTCTCTGGGAGTTCAATCTCACTTTAAGTCACAAAGAATGTGTCTCCCTCTGCCACAGTTGGTGCCTGGAGTCTAAATCAGGACATTTTTAGTGAACTTCAGCTTCTGACAGACCTGACCTATCTAGAATTGAGGTTTCCAGTTTGCAGCCGTGAACCAGAGGGATGAGGCTCCACCATTACCACATACTTTGCATGTATCTGTGCTGGCTTTGCCTTTTATATAATCTCATACTTCTTTGCCAAGGACTAAAATGTAATGGGAACTATTTTTGTGATGTTGGGAGTATTTTTGCTGGCTCTGAGCTCCTCGGAATAGATGCCGCCTCCTGCTATGATGTCATCGCTCCTGGTGCTTGCCAGTAGACTATCAAAATATTAACAACCAAGATAAAACCAAGATAAGACAAGAAAACCAAGATAAGACAAGAAATCAAGATAAAAAATTGGTATCTTGCCTCCATGTAGGTCAGATGAAGGCCAGAAACCAGTGTTTCAAAGAGAAGAGAAGCACTAATGGAGAGAAGGACTTCAGAAAAACTGGGCCAGTCTAATGGCAAGCACAGGAGACCAGAGAATTCCTGGCTTCTGTTTCAGACTGTGTGAAACCATTTTGCAGAGCAGCTGTGGAAGTGAAAAATCAGCAGAAGGAGGTTTGATTTTTGAATTTCCTCATGGAAATTTTGGAAGTCCTTCTTTTTCTCAAGGAATTTCAACCCATGTCTGCTCGTCTCTCACAGGAAACTGTGCTAAGCACTTGCTCTGGATTGTCCTTAGATCCCTGACCCAGAATATCATCCTGGGAACACTATGGAGTGACTGGAACAGGGACTGAAAATTCATCTTGGGAATTAAGTCTTGAAAAAGTGTACCCAGAGCTTCATGGCAATTATATCAAGGGCTTTGAAGTGCTCAAACCCTGATTTTCTACGCAATTATTTTCCAAAGAAAATTCAGCTAATTTCATATTTCCATGTCTTTTTTCCTCCAAACTTGTCTTTTTGGGTAATATTTCTTTACTAAATTCCAGTGTCTTACTTTTTGACCTCTACAGTGTCTAAAGCAATGCTGTTCCTACTGCCAGGAACAAAAAATAAAGCATGTTTTGTACTTCTAAAGGAAGCTCACATAATAGTGAGATTCTTTGAATTTATTAATTTAGCATTTAATTCCTTAGAGTTCATGCTTTAAAATAGTTGCTGCTCCATTGAGATCAAACTTGGTCAAAACCTGGGTGGTTTTGTATGTTCTAAAATGTGTATTCCCAGGTTTATTTTGCTGCAGTCCCATCCATCATCTTTGGCTTCTGCTCCTGACCTCAGCATCTTCCAGGCAGGACAAGAACATCCCTTGTTGTGAGATTGTGATTTTTAATTTAGTAGCACAGAACTGAAGGCAGAGAACATTGTCAGTTGAAATGTGTCTGGTACTAAAGCTCCTTGTGCAGCCCCACGTCTGATGGAACTGAGAGGAGATGGCTGAAGGTCAGTGTGGCAGAACTCAAGCTCTGCAAGCAGGTCGAGGTTTGAGATGAGGTGTCCTGAGAAATGTTTGAAGAGAGAAGGGGTTCAAATGTGCATCACACCTTCCACTGAGAGAATGTGGTTTGTGTTGGGACAGTGTGTTTGCCAAGCTTGTGTCTGGGCATGGCTGGAGTTCAGAGGTTGACACAGAAGAATTTCCTGACAGCATTCATTGGAGAAATGGTGATAATTATTAATAAGATTAAAAAGAAATGGAAGAAAGACACTGATAATCTCTGCAAGCTTGTGCTTTTAATACAGTTCATGTGGGTGAATTTGGGCAGGGGGAGCAAAGGGAGAACAAGTCCATTCTTATCAAGTTCTTACAGAAGGATTCCTAGCAGGACACAGGGTTTGCTTACCGTTTCATCCACGTGGCTTTACCTCTGAGAGCAAAGCCCCCCCAGCACCCTGACCCTGCCCCAACTGGCAAGATCAGAAGATGACACTAAACCTCCCTCCTGAGCTACTGAACAGGATTGGAGCTGTGGAACATGTGGATGATCCAACAGCCAGATTTTCAGGGCAGCAAAAAAAACTTTTGAATGGGTGGAATGAAAAGATTAAAGAAGAAAGAACAGGGTTAGCAGCTGTTAACAACTGCCTGGCTTGGAAAGAGCTGCCAGCTTCCTTCAGGGAGTATCCAGCACAGAGCTGGTGGGGCTCCAGCTTTGTGACAGCAGGTTGGTCCTGACTTGGGAAAAAGTCACCACTCCAAGCAGGTCACTCCCATTTTAAAGATGTTTTCAAATAATCAGGAGAGACCTTCTTCTCTTATATTTCAAGCCTAACTAAGTCTTCCTCTTGCCAGGCATTTTTGGTGCTTTACCATCCTTAAACCTTGGGGTCATTATAACTATTGGTAACTGGACATGGATAAAGAAGGCAAGAATTTCTCCTAGACTGCCCTAAATTTTTCCATATATAAATAATATGTCCTAATGTTGTTGATAAGCTCATCCTGGTTTCTTATGAGCCTTTGAAGATTGTTGTCTGACTTCTGGGTCTTGGGCTTTTGGGGCATCTAGGAGCAACTTGGACAATTTTTTAAGCTGTTTTGAAAATATTGATGCTTTGTCCAAGTATCAGTTCAGTTTTGGTGCTCACTACCATGTTCCTTGCAAACAGATCCCACATCAAGAAGTGTTCTTAAATATTTTCAGCTAATTATATATGTACATATTTTGGTGTGGGATAGAGATTAAATATAAATTAAAAACCAGCACAGAGAAACACATTCCCCAATGAATAATAAACTTTCTCCTACTATAAAAACCTTGTATCCCAATAGATGTAACATGCATATTTTGAAAGCTCTATAATGTTTAAGTGTTAAGTGTCCATCTCTTACAGATGCTTTGGATGAGTTCTCTGGAGGCCAAGCCAAGGAACACTGTCCTGTCCTTTCATTTGTCCTGATTTCCAATGAATCAAACCCTGATTTTCCACTGGCGAATGGACAGATATGCACCTTAAGATAAAAGACACTAATTTTTCTGATCTTCCCATGTTTTAGGGAACATGGAAAACTCCCAATCCTTCCCCAGTTGTTCCTTCTTGAATATTTTCTTGGGAGAGTTTCTCTTGCTCTGTGGATTGCTGGGTGCATTAGCACAACTTCTGCTTGCCAGAGCTCTTACTAAGTAGAACTGGTTTCAATAAATCATTGGAGCTTTGGAAAGTTGGGAGTTCCAGTCATGGCAGCTCAGAAGAGGGAGGGGGAAGCAGGAATACAAGAGCTTTTCCAGCTGGGTAGAGAGCAAAGGTAATTCTCCGAAGAAGAGGCCAAACAGAGAGGACTGTGATAGAATTGGGGGTATCATTGTCCTAGAGGTTGGATTAATAGTTCATCTACAGAGGTGGAACAAAGTCTTGTTATGGGTGAGAGAGGAGAAAGTGAGTGATTCAGCTGCTGTTGTTAAATGTCTTCCCCCCATCACAATATGTGGGGCATTTTCTAGCCATGGAGAGAGGGGTCTGTCAGCATCCTGGAGCAAGGTGCTGGGCATTTGTTCAGCTCAGTGCAGCTGATCCCAGCCCTGCTTTCCTCAGCAAGGAAATTCCCACCCCAGTTTCAATCTCCCTTTATCAGTGGTTCAGGCTCATGCACAGCACTTGGATTTCATTCACATCTCAATTGCTTCAGATAACCAGGATCTCTTAAGGTTTGAAGGAGTGATCTTCTGATTTTAATAAGTCCTTTCGTATGAAACTGGCTGTAACCTTCCTTTGCTCTTCCTGCTCCCTGTCCAGGGTAAGCTTGGAAATCTTTTTCCTTTCTTCTTTTTTTTTTTTTTTTTTCTTTTTTAATTGCTACTTGCTCTCGTCAGCCATACGATGCTTTTGATAACAGTCATCAAATTTTACAGCTATCACTATAATCTCAGTGCTGTTAACCATCTGCATCACTCCTCCTGTTCTGTAGAAACAGAAGAGAAAACAAACACATAGTTAATTTTAGACAGCACATCACTCCTGTTAATGGAGTTTTGTGTCCCAAGCAGCAGCACTGTTCAATGTCTGTGCAAATAACCTCATGGAAACGAGGAAGAATCCACACACAAGGAGATTCCTTAATGCTTTCAAGCCCCTGGGGCCATGGTACAGGGATCAGGGGTGGGCTGCAAAATGTTGGAGTCGTAGAAAAGTCTGGACACTTGGAGTTACAACCTCTGTTTGGGGATTTGAATTTCATGGAATCTGAACTTGAGATCATCTGACAAAGTCAAGTGAATTTACCTGGTGACGTGCTGTGAATGGTAAAGACAGTGCAGAGCACCCTCTGAACTGCAGGGAAGGGTGAAAAGTCTGACCTGAGTAAAGGGAACCCTGGGCAGAAAGGGTGGAGATTCCCTGCTCTGTGAAGCAGAGCAAGGATCCAGGGCTGGGATGTCCTGCCATGATCCCAGGAAAGGCAGGGACAGATGGAGGAGAGCAGTGGCTGAGATAACGAGGCAGCCTGTGCCCACAGCCTAATCCTGCCAGGGTGAGGGGATGGCTCTGGGGCTTTAGAGAAGTCATTTATCCTCCTCCCTTCTCATCATCCAGCCATAAATGAGAGTTGCCAGATGTTGCACCTAATACAGGATTTCCTGTACTTCACCTCCAAATCCTGGGATTTGTTTGAAAACATGTGAAATATTACCTTTCTTGGGCCTGAGTCGAAAGATGCAAATCACCTCCCAGCCAGTGACCCCCTGGGCTGTGGACTCCTGACTTTTTGGGAACTCAGCAGTCAGAGAAGGTCTCGTGTTGTTTGACAGGTGGAAATGCAGCTCCAAACACCTGCCAGCTCCCCCTAAACCAGGGTAGCACACCTGGTCCTGGGCAGGATCTTCACTCGGGACATTCTGCTTTTACATACCAGGGTTAGAGGAAAAAACACAGACTCACCAAAGATAATTCTACTACCTGTTTCTTCCTAGGAGTGCCAAGTGCTCAGCAGACACAGAATAACCTGAATAATTCACAGGAACTTGTCACAAATTGAAATACACCTTAGAGAGAGGCCAAAGCCAAGTATTTCTCCATGTTACCCCCCAAAACAGATCAAGTGAAAATTGAATCTCATTGTGTTGCTTAACTTTTTATTTTATAAAATCTACAAAACAAGATGTTTTAAGATAATGGTAAAATGTAACAGAAAGACTAAGTCAGAGATAGGGCTGTCACCTTGAGAGCAAAATTACAGCCTCTTCATTCAGGCTTCATTTGAGTGCTCAGGATCAATGCTTAAGATGACATCTATGTCCAGCAAAGCTTTCCAGAGTTGCATTTAATTTTTGTGGAGAAGTAGAAAGGGGTCCCACAATAAAAATGACATAATTTAAATTTCCTGATCATAGTGCTTTAACCATTCTATTACTGATGTCTGAGATTTCAAAAGGAATGTGCAGTGGACCTCTGTAATTTTATATATCCCGAATTTTTTCTTTATAGGAATCCATTTAAAACTACACAAGAAACCTCTCTTCATCTTCTGAGTGTTTCACTGATTAGCATAATTTATAGCCAGCTCTTGTGAATGAGCTGATTGTACCCAGGTGATTGCAAAAAGGTCTGTGGATCTCAGCTTTATAAATATTATTCTGAATCTAAGTTAGTTAAAGTAATTGATGTAACATGAGTGAGTGCCATGCAGAGCTCTTTAAAGGCAGAGACCACACACGGGCTGATCTCTGGAGCCAATCCTCATCAGGGTTTGCTTTTCTTAGCAACAAAATTGACTCCATCCTTATAAAATGTAGCCAATCCTTTACCTCTGCAGTCGGAATCTTCTCACATGAGATGCAACCCACGCTGCCTGCTTTATGTGTCATCCTCTGCCTCAGAGGGCTGGGGACTTCACAGCTGCTCAGCAGACCAAATACATCCCTAGATCATGAGGTATTGCAGGGAAACACTGGCAGGCAGATAAGGCACCTCTCAGACTGTCTCTGGCAATGAGAAAAACTATCCAACCCCCTCCTCTTTGCATATGTGTTCTTCCACAGCTGGTTTGTTCACTAGGAAGTGAAAAAAGTTCTCCTCTGAGCAGACAAAGTGGTAACTAAAGGTCACCAGGGTGCGTGGAGGGACCCGTGGCCACGAAGGGAATTTATCACAGACACAAGTGAGGCCTCCAGGCCCCCAGGCTGGTGCTCAGCCCTGTCGTGCTGGGCTGGTGCTGCCATGGCCAGGCTCCAAAATTAACTGCAGAGCCCATCCTGGGCTCCCTGTGCAGCTGTTTGGCTGCTGGAGGCTTCTTGTGCTTGTTGGATTTGACTCTTTCTCCCATGTTTTCTTCCTACATGAACTGCAGCTGCCAGAGGGGCTGGATGTTTGCCCAGGAGCTTTTAAATACTCTGGTTATGAATTGGTGGAAACCTTGTCAATGTGTTTGTGTTTTTCCAAAGTTTTATGGCCTGTTCCTTGTCCCACTTGTGAAAAGGTCACTTGGAAAGAGGAGGAGGATGCAGCTCTCCCACTGTCCGAGCCCTGCATCCATGTGTTGGGGAACAACACAAATGAGACTTGAGCTTAAATTTCCTAGAAACTTGGGGGCCCTTTTTATCTTGAAATGAATTTCTGGAGAACTGCCGGGATGCAAACAGGCACAGCTCTCCTCTACAGAAACCTGCAGATTCTGGGAAGAGCTGGAATCCTTCTTACAGCAGGGTAGGGAAATAAAGACTCCCAGCTGTTAATAATAACAGGTCTAGAATTCTTCTTGTTAGAGCTGGAGCAGAATTGCCTGGAAGTCCCTGAAGAATTCCAGTCCAGCACTAGACATTTGAGAGATTTGGATCCCAGTCTCAAATATTTCCATTGCTTGACTGAATTTCCAAAACTGAACTCATAATCCAGCCAGAGAAATGAAATTTATAGTGCTGTCAGCCATCAGTTTCAGTCTTTGGACAGGAGTGTCATGCCCACAGTGTCTGCTGTAACATGCAGGTCATGAGCATCCGCTTGGGAACAGAGGAGACCTGGCAGAAACCTGGGGTGGTGCAGCTGCCACTGAAGAAATAACGAGCAGTGGGTTTGAGGTTCCTTTATAGGAGGAAAAACAGGGGGGAAAGAATGCAAAAGCCAGCATGGTTCAGTGTCTGGGCACATTTTCAAGGCCTCTTTTATTTTGAGTAATTAATTCTGTGTTTTATTAGTAATGAAAGCCGGGGCTATTCTGTACAGTGCTGGAGCAGTAAAGGGTGACTCGGCAGGAAGTTAAACTGATGTAGCATTACTTTGGCAATTTATCACCTGCCTGGAGTGCTTACTCAGTGCAGAATACAAATTTATCGGTGTTCAGGGCAATTATATTCTAAATTTACTTAATAATTACCTCTCAAATGCAGATAACTTTAAACAACTGATTATTTTAGAAGTAACTGGAAAAATCTCTAGCGTGACATCTCTTCTCCAAGGCAGTCTAAATGCAAGCTGGCTTTTTGGTGATCTGATTCAAATAAAGTGATTTCATTGAATAAATATATGTATGAGGGCTTGAGTGTGGTGTAGCCAAATGCTTGGAGCCTTTTTACACATTTGTAGTGACTCCAACTAGGGTTTTTGGGATTTGGTGGATAAAAAATCCTTCCACGTTGTTGTTCGTTAGGGAAACTTAAGATACAAGATTGTTTAAATGTACAGCTTTAAAACTGGTCACAGTTATGGGCAGAACTGGTAAAATGGCAGCTGTGTGACCTCCCAGTCCCTGATGGGCCTTCCTGAGGTTCCACTGGAGGAATTGTCAGGAGGCACTGCTGGCCCACTGCTCAGACAGGAACCTTTCCTAGCATGCAGTGCATTGTTGTGTTGCCCATCTTGGCATCCTGGGATTCCAGGCTGTGACTGTGAGAGCTCCCAGCCATCCCAGTCCCTGTCATCTGCAGCAGACTGGGAGGGACAGAGCACACTGTCTCACCTGAAACCCAAAGCTTCCTTGCTGTGAATTTTGTCTTTGTTAAACAGATTGGTTCCCTGTTCAGTGAACTTTAGAAGCTTCAGTTTTCCTGGATTTCCCAAGGATTGCAATGTTAACTCACCAAGCCCCTCCTGGAAACCAGGACAGGGTGGTGTCTGGCAGCTGAACACAGCACACCAACCATAAACTCATCAAAGCTTTAATTTTTGGAGCCTTTTTCTGCTTCTCCAGGTGTAGGAGGCAGTGGGACCCCTGGGGGGCCTTCAGTGCCCCTGGCTACAAACACAGCCCTAATTGATCATCGGCTTTGAGGGTCCCGCAGCTCCTGCCAGGCTCTGCTGAGCTCCTGCACAGCTTTGGGCAGCAGAGTTTTAGTGAGTGCAGCAAATACATTTGCTGTGCTTTATGGAGCATGGAGAAGCTTGTTTTCTGAATTTTAATTGGCCCAATAAATCGTGGTAAGATTGTGTTCTATTAGACCGTGGGAAATTAATGAGGGTGATTCAAATATGGGCGTTATTGGGAAGGTGGGTTGCCAGCAGTACTGCTAGGAAAGAGTTTTTAAATTTGGCTGACACAATAATGAGGGTGATAAGGACTGTAGAGATTCCCAGGAATCCCTGCTCAGTCCTGGTTTTACCTACAGGGATTCTGTTGTCCCACTGGCGACTAAGTGATGGTGATTTTCAGGTTGCGCTTCACAGAGATGAGGAAACATTTGTAACGGGACTCAAATAGCTCTGGTACAGAGACTGTGAGAGGGACACACTCTTGTCAGACTGTAGTTCTGGATCATTTAGGATGGATGGTGAGGGATGAACCTCTGCTATGGACACAGGCTGAGAGAGTTGGGGCTGTCCAGCCTGGAGGAGAGAAGGCTCTGGGTAGACCTTAGAGCCCCTTCCAGTGCCTAAAGCGGTTCCAGGAGGGCCTGGAGTGATAGGACAAGCAGGAATGGCCTTAAGCTGGAGGAGGGCAGGTTTACCTGAGGTAACAGGACAAAATTATTCCCTGGGAGGGTGGGGAGGCCCTGGCACAGGTTGCCCAGAGGGCAGGGGTTCTTTCCCCTGAGGAGGTGGTTGTGCCTCTCCAGCCTGTCACCAGAACAGTGTTCAGATCTTTATCTTCAAGACTAGTGTGTTTTCCAAGAGGCCAGGTCGAAGCCTCTCCACTGCTGCACCCCCAGCCCTACTGCTGGATCGGTAGTGATGGATGAGTGTTTCTGGTTGCCATCACAGATGGGCAGCCACAGCCCACAGATCCCCGCACGGCGACTGGGGCTGGCACAGCCGCTCTCTGTGGTGCGGCCAGCAAATCGCTCAGTGAGGCAACGATGGGCGAGGGCCGCTGGATGTGCCCTCCTCAGCTCTGTGAGATCAGAGAGCCGCTGGATGTGCCCTCCTCAGCTCTGTGAGATCAGAGAGCCGCTGGATGTGCCCTCCTCAGCTCTGTGAGCTCAGAGAGCCGCTGGATGTGCCCTCCTCAGCACTGCGAGCTGAGGCGGTGCAGACACAGCTCCCCTCCGGACTGACTCCAGCTGGGGGATCTGGGAGACACTGCAGCCAATCCATGGGGAGTTTATGACACTGGATGTTGTAATGGGGTTTTACAACACACGTCTTGGCAGATATGTTTAATATCTGACAATTCGAGTAGCTTGGCTGGCAAACACACTGAGCATTGCCAGGTTTTTTTATAAGAGCCTGTGAATTCCTGACCTATGTATTCATTGGAGGAGGGATTCAAGAGCAGGAGAGAAGCATGAACCAAGTGTGGGACACTGGACTCCTCACTTTGACCCATTTCCCTTATTTCTTCTGAGAATATAAAAACAAACTGCAGGACGAGGTTAATAAAATGATTTAGGATCATTATAAAGGCAGCTCACTCCTAAAGTTGTTCCAAGTTCAGTTTTTGTATCATTGTGCTTGGGGCACTGAATAATGAAAAATCTAAACAAACAGAGCACTAAGCCTCAATCCTACATGTAAATCTGCACATGTGCTGCAAACAAGATAGCACCATGGACAGATTTGTTTGTGTTGTCTTGTGAGCCAAATGCTGTGCGTTTTCTTCTTTTAATTATTCAGTCCTGAAAGAATTTACAGTGAAATCCCACCAGGCAGAGATAAAGACTGGAAACCTTGTAATCTACAACTGTACAGGAGCGTCACTTTATGGCCTCAGTGTGCTGGAGAGTTCAGATGTGGAGAGTCTCATAGTGAACTGGCATAAAACCTCTATTATTTCAGGGCTTTGCAGCATATAAATTGTGTTTATGATGAACTGAAAGCTTGGAAAAACCAAATTGGGAGATCTAATCCAGATTTGCTATTCTGATGAATTTTTTCATTCTCCAATTAATTCAGGTTGTCAGTTGAACTCAGTCCCAAGATGGTAAGGGCAAGACAAATTAATTAGCTAAAGCTCCATGAGTTCTGTGGGTTTTGTCTCTGTGAGGGGGTGCAGGGCCCTGCCGTGGCAGGGGAAGGGTCCCTTTGGCTTGTCACCCACCCCAACACCACTCCCAGCCAGATGAGAACATTGAGAGCAAAAATATTTGAATTTTCTTATAGTCTGGAACTGAAGATCACATTCCCAGTGCAGTTCCAATTATGAAACTATTATGTATTCTCCTGAGACTGCTCAGCAGACACAAGTCATGCTTTAAAAAAGAATAGAATGTGTAGTTGTAGAGAAAATGGCCAGGTCTGGTCTCATAAAAACAAAGCAGCCAATTTTTAAAAAATGTTGGGTTCAACAGTATCTGGAACTCTTACATGTCATAACCTTGTTAAGGTAATTACAGTAAATGGGTTTTCTGCGGGGGAATCCCCTGACATTTGTCCTTGGGGGATCACCTCTGCTGCTGTTCTGGGCAAATATTGCATCACATGGAGAGTAAAGTCTCTCTTACCTCCTTTAAAAATACCACCCAGCAAAGAGAAGACGACACTTAATTCCTTTCTGCAAAAGGAAAAGAGAGTCATGTCTTGGGAAGAAGGGAAATCAAATAAAAAATTTAATGCTGGAGAAGAAAGGCAAGAAATGCAGTTGCCATGGAAACGGGAGCTTAAGTAGAAACTTTCCAGCAAAGAGCAGAAACTAAAAATGAAAAACTGGAGTGGCGAGGCTTGGCAGATAGCCAGGAGCCTCCTCCACATCCTGCTCTCCTGGTGGGACGCTCTCAGGCAGCTCTGCCATGGTCCAGCTGGGCCTGTGAGTCACAGCACCCCGGGGGACAGCGAGGGACAGAGCCCTGGAGAGCAGTGCCCAACCCCTCTGTGTGCTCCAGCTCGGTGCCACTGCCCCTGCAGAGGGCAAATTCATGGCAGTGGGCACGGTGGGTTTGGGAGAGACTGGCAGCTGCTTCATCCTGTGCTCCCAGAACGCCCAGCAAGTCCTGCTTCATTCTTGTGCCCAAACCAAGGCCTCAGAGTGCACTGCAGCAATAACTCCTGTTCTTGAATACTTGATCCCTTTTATTTTTTGTAGGGAAAACAGACCCCCCTAAAGTCTCAGACAGGCCTGGACACCACCTCTCAGCTCTGACCCTCAGCTCCCACCTCGGAGTCACATTCCTTGTCAGAGGCTGCCCCAGTGGTTATTGCCTGTGTCCCATGTGATCCTGAAAGCAGACCCATATTCCAGACACCCAGCTCCATCCAGGGCTCTGGGATCCTTTGATGCTGACATGTTTAACTCAGTTGTACACAATAAAGTCATAGTCATTGGATTAGCAATTATTACATCCACATATGCTTTTTAGTATGACATGGAAAAAAGCAGGTCAGGAAAGCTGGGAAGGTTCCCAGGCAGGACTGTAAAAGTCCTGGGATGGCCAGGAGGTGACTGGGGGAGGGTTGGGAGCTACCCAGGGCTGTGCTCTTACAGATGGGAGCAATGAAACCTGGGGTGTTTAGGTTTCCTTTAGTCACGGTCTTGGAATTAAGCACGTGTGTGAGAGTATTGCTAATCTGACCTCAGACTGTTCAGCAATTGACTCCTTTTTCATGAACGAAATAGAAAATGCAATGCAAGCCAAAACAAACCAAATCAAAACAAACCACTTCAGCTCACTGTGTGTGAAATCTGGACAGTCTTCCCTGGGATGCAGCACGAGAGAGGAACCTGCCTGGCCCTCAGTTCACCACTGCAAATAAAGCCTGCACATGGTTCAATCTGCTGCTTTGCCACTCACCTTACTCCTCAGCTGACCTGTCACTGGCTCACCTGGACTACTCCTCATTTAAATATTATTCCAAAACACAAGGATTTGTGGCTTGTTGGGCTTTTTTGTAAGTTGGAATTGCTGAAGCTTTGAGTAAAAACTCACTCAGATACTTCACTGGTGTTTCCAACGTTATTTTTTTTTTTTAATGTTCTTCAGCATCTGGGCATGCAAATGACTGTTTAGAGGAATGGCAGAGTAGGTATTTATTATGTATTTATATTTTTTACATTATTTCATATATTTATATTATTATTTANAAAAACCGTGATCTTAAGTCCCGTAAAAAGGATTTTTGAAGAGGCAAAGCCAAGCGCAGCAGGTGCGTGCGGGAGCGATTGCCGCCTGCGGGCGGCAGCAGAGCCGTGCGGAGCCGGGCCGGGCTCGGTGCGGGCTGTGCCCTTGGGAAGGGGCAGCGCCGGCACAGCGCAGTGCTCGGCACCTTCAGCGCTGGTCCCGAGCCCAGGGACGGGCTCACTGTTCTGTACGGCGCAAACTGAACCTGCCTAGGTTCTGCTGCAATAGTCGAAGCGTTGGTGGGCTCTGAGGGCTCGTTTGGGACTCGGGGATGCTCAGAAAAGTCAGAACGAATTGCACAGGGGTGCACGGGGCTTGTGTGCAAAACCCAGCACGGACACTGCTGGGAGAAGCTCCACAGTACCCTGGATTGTGCTGGTGTATACCCAGCTCTGGGTGTTATGGAGTGGAGTGTTTGAGTGACATGGCCCAAACAAAAAGAGCACTCCAGTCGCCGTCTGGGTGAGGTTCCAGACAGCTCTTGCCTGTAACAGGATGTCTTCCATGTAGCATTGCCCCTTACTGTGGGAAGGTACCACAGGCTACTTCATGGAATCGCAAAGGATGAGCATTCTGGGAAATTCCTATTCCCGATGTCCGTTTTCAGCATTGCTGGATGTTTTGCCACTTCAGGTGTGTCAGTGCTTGCCAGGCTGGCTTGTTTAGGGTCGGTCTGGAGATCTGTGCCCTTTCCCTGATGAATTTGGGCAGGAGACAAAAGTGCCTTTGTACAACGAGCTAAACAAGACCCTCCAGAATCCCTTCAGTTCCAACAATTTGGAAGTCTGTGGCATTTACCCTGATGCAGTAAGCATGGGGTTCCTGATCTCTGTGAGAACCTGAAGATGGCAGGATCTCACTTTTTCTAAGGCTGATTGCACCCTGTCACCTGCCAAGACAAACGCCCTGCCCGGAAATGTTCCTACCCAGCTCAGGATCATCGGGAAGTTGCATTTTAGCCTGGGCCAGCAAGAATCCCCTCACACTGGTGAGCCTTCATGCTCAGCAGCTTTCCAGTGTGGTGTAAGACCTGTGGGCTCAGCCTGAGCCCCAGGCCTGCCAGACCACTTGGTTGTGGGGACCCATGCTGCCCAAAGTGTAGTAAAATCTATTCCAGAGACTGTCAACGCTCAGATGCAGGGACAGTAAAGGGTATTTCTCAGCTGATGTTCGGACCTGCCAGAATATTGATCTCAAGACCTTCCTCCAACATGTCTTTTAGCAGTCATGGAGAAGAGGCCAAGGATTACTTGCTCATACATAGTTCATAGTCCAATTTTCAAATCATCTTGTCTCTCCTTTGCCCAGTCCATCAGGCCAGTAACACAGCCAGTTCCCTGCCCTGCCCACCCCTCAGTGAGCAGCCTCTATCCCAAGGTACCCTTGGAATTCCAGAGATCCCACCTGGCCCTGCTGGCAGCAGCCCCAGCCCCAGCAGTATTGCTGCTCAAACAGGCTGCACACAGGGAGATCCGTGTTCCTCCTGAATTGTTACGTTGCTATTTTTATTCCTCGAGGGGAATTCCATTCATCTCCTTTCAGAAGAGCCTGTTAAACTCAGCCAGTCCCAAACTCCCAACAAATGTCCCTTAATAGTTTCAGGTTTCAGCTCCGCAGCCTCTGACTGTGTGTTCCTTTAATACATTCACGACTCCTCTGGGAGAACTAAGCCAGGAATAACCAACACTTTCTTAAGCCAGGCCTCCTGCTTTAAGGTTGTGTTTCCTTTCCTGCCGTGTATTTCCTTGCTAATCTCCACAGCTCCCACTTCCCCGTGCTCTGCACTGCCCATCCCGAGCTCAGGTGCTCTCAGGTGTCTGAGAGGGGAGTACTGCCTCCACTGCTCTTGATTTTCCTGGCTGAAGGAGGACAAAGGACTCTTAACATTCTCTGCAGTCGCCTCTCAACTTGGCATACTGATCATTTCAATAATAAAGTGTTTCCTTTCATTCTCCAACAGTCAGGCCCCTGCCAGAGCCATAATTGTTCACAGATGACTCATTTTGGCTGCATGATCAAAACGAGGGAAAAGTGCTGTTTGCACAGGCTTTGAATCGTACGAGATGGGAAGAGACGTTCACGCTTGATATTTGTACCATATGTGCCTTCTACATTTTATTACAGAGCCTTTACATTTCAAAAGAGATTCTACTCTTGTCCTGGGGATGATTTAGAAAGGAAAAGATATGTAGAGTTTTGAGTTAGACTGGGATTAGCAAAGACTGACTGTGTAGTTTGAGCTGTGAAGCAGCAACCTGCCAGGGAGCTGGGCAGTCTGGTGGGGCTCTTTCTGCCCTGATATATATAGATATATACCCGTGCATATCTGTGCATTGTTTAGGGGCTGCAGACTCAGTTGTGCTCTGTATCAAGGTCCCATTGAGCTCATCCTTTGTGGCACTCGTGTTGAAATCCTGCCCTCTGAGTCATAGCAGGTGTTTGCATGTTTGGGTGTCTGTGCAGAGCTCCTGCTGAACCATCACTGCTGTGGGCAGTGCTGGGCCCTCTTGGGGGCTGCTCTTCTTAGAGCTCCATGCTCACCTGAGATGTGCCTGCTGGGAGGGGGTCAGTTTTAGGATGGAGAATAAGGAAAGGGGAGGATGATTCCTGCATGTGCTGTGTCATAGGAGCTGCTCTTTGTGTCTCCTACCAACATTGTTTTGAGGCCACCCAACTGCTTTGGATAAAACACCAAACAGGCATCAGAAAACTTTGCCTTCTCTGCATTAGTGTGGCGTTTTGACTGAAGAATTGTACAAACCCTGCAAACCAGATCATCCAGCTGCTGCCACAGGGACATACCACGATGTGAAGACAAGCTGTTGTTGGATGCTCAGAGGAAAGAGTTAGACTTGTTAATCCAGTAAAAGTGAGTCTATTAGAAGAATAAAGGATATAAATTCAGTAGGAAGAGCAGCTTTTCCCCCTCTAAAAATATAATGGGCATATTAGTGGAATGGGAACACAGACTACCGGCACTTGTGAGTGGAAGATCTGTGTGAATAACTGGGAAAATAAGCAGAAAAATAATCAATTTGAACTGATGCTGCAATAGAAGAGCACTGTTGGGCACTGTGTGCCTTGCTGGATGCTTTCTAATACTTTTATTCAGAGTGCCATTTCTCACATTATCAGCACAGGAGTGTGAGGTACCAGCAGGGTGAGGGTTTGCAGGGGTGGGTGGTGGCTCAGCAGAGCTCAGGTGTTGGTCACACTGAGGTTCCACACTTCAAAACACCCCATCCTTGCTTTGCTCTTGCACTGTTTTTCTTATTTCTGTTATTTCAAGGAGGTTTTTCACCTTCTGCAGTCAGCTGTGCTTGGACAATCACGTCTCTCAGAGCAGCACTGTGTTGTTGTGCCAGAAGGAAGGACGTGAATTCCAACAAACCACCCTCACAATGGTATTTAAAAACTGATTGCAGGATTTCCAGTCGGTTTTTGTAAACCTGCCTTCAAAAACAATAGCTACATTTTCATTTTTCAACTTGTTAACAGGGAATTCTTTTAAAATAAGAGGGTGTTTTCTGTGCTGAGCTGTCATGTCAGCCTGATAAGGAAGATGGCTAAAGAGCATTCTTGCCAAAATGGGCCTGGGCTGAGTAATCTGATGCCAAAAAGCAAGTGAAATGAGCAACCATATCTCTATAGTGTAGTTTGCAAATTATGTGGCAAGGAAAGGAAGAAAATAATCTGTCATATGAAAAATGAAGTTTAGATTGTGTGTATATAAATCAGTGATTTGTTATATGAGCACAAGATCATTATCAGGCATTTAAACACGAATTGGAAGTGCCTAATCTGTTAATTAATCAGGAAGTAAGCTTTACATAGCATGTGCAATCAAGTTAATCTTTCATTCTACTTGCCAGCATAGATGCTGCTCTCAGTGGATGTTGTCATGAGATTAAACACCCCGAGTGTCTGTTCCTGCTGCTGGGTGAGTCTCAGGTGTAAATCCCTTTTCTCCTCCCCACCTGGAGTTAAAACACACTTGGCTTCCATGCAAGCAAGGAGAGTGATGCCCTGCAGCCTCCTTTGGAGAGGTTCATCTTCTATCCCTGACCTTTCAGCGTGCCACGTTGGAAAGCCATTGTAGGAGAACACACACAGTAAATAGCTGAGGCTTCTGCTAATAATAACTCATAAATTTGGCACAGAAAGTCAGTGATGCCAGACTTTTATCAATTCCTTCCCTGCAGCAACACGACAGCAAGTTTGCTGCTGAAAAGCAAAAATATTTTTAGGAGGTAATTTATTTTGTGATATGAATATTCTGATCCAGGTCAATGCAGGATATGTAGTTTATTACAATAATTTGTTGTTACATCTAATAATTACATTCCTAACCTAAAGGTGGTGTGGGCTTTGATTATTTAAATGTGCAGATTGGAAAGTAAAGATCATCTGGGCTCTCTTTCCCAAAAAAAAGGTGACATTTTGGGGTCCCTTTTGAGCCTCCCTGGGCTGTTGTGTGATTTGACTCTTTGCAGGTGTCCCTGCCCATGGCAGGGAGTTGGGTGGGATGATCTTCCAACCCAAAACATTCCAAGATTCCTGCACCAAACCAGGTGCACGTCTGTGCATGGACCACAAAGAACAGCCTGAGCATTGCTCAGCATGGAGAGGTGTCTTCAGGAAGCCCAAAGGAGCCACATTTGGAAGGGGGAGCTGTGGGATGATCTCTGGGGAACACGGAGCTGGGCACCTTTATGCTGTCCCTGACTTCCACAAGTTTCCTTCCAAGATGCCTTGGAAAACACTGACTTTTCAGTCAGTTCCTTCAACCATCTCTTTCATCTCTCCCACTGAGCACAAATCCCCTCCTCATCACCCCCAGGAAATCTCCCACACCTGCACAACAGGGAAAAACCAGAGAGAAGGGGCTCACAGAGAAAACAGCTGCTGGAAGTGAGAGATGAGGTGCTAAAAAGGGGGTTATAAAAGCACAGATAAGGACATTTTACTTTTTAAATTAAGGAAACAGCAGCTTTCCTTTGCTGTGATGGTTTTGTAATATGTTCTTTTTCCATCAATTTTTTTTTTTTTTTTTGGTTACCTGAGTAAAAAAGAGGAATTTTATTCTGTGAGTTTTGGGAAAGGAGTGAAATAAATCTGGTTTTAGGCAGCTTTAATGGCAGGGTGACAGCACTGGGTGACACCCGGAGCAGCTGTGGGTGCTGAGTGCTCTATAGCCCAGCAGCGTCATAAAAGTGGGTATTTTACTGCAGTTTGGTAGATATTTAATTCCATGGGTTAGTTTTGTGTTTGGTGTTGGGCATGAGGAGTTAACACCCCAAAAATCACTGCTATGTTTGGCTCCTCTTACCCAGAGCCCCGTGACCAAACTCATCCAGCTGCTGCTCGGAGGGCCCAGTCGGGCTGGGATGTTATTTTGGAGAGGGACTGTTGTCAGCCTTCCTCCCAGCCAGTCAGTGCATCCAGCATCTGTGAGTGGCACAGTCTGCTGTACACACAGCATTCGGGTCAGGGTGTGGCTTTCAAAAAGAGAAAAATCCAGCAAGAAGAGCAGTGCTGGATGAATTGGGAAAGTCCAGCCTGATGACATCCCTCCCAGGTGGGTCGTTCATTTTGCTGCCGGCTGCTCTGGAGCATCTGAAGTTAAATCCTTCTCATTGAAGTGAGAGAGACAGAGCCAAGCTGAGGAATCTGGAGCAAAACTCCCAGCCATTTATTTATGCTTTTCTATATAGCTGCTTCCTCTTGTCAGGATGGGTTATAAGCCCTCGTTAACTGCTCCTGCTTCGTGGCCACCTGTATGAATGTTTCTGAAAATCGATTAAAAATAAAAATTCCTCCATGTGGGACAGATGCCGGAGTGGGTACAGGCACAGTGTCCACAGTCCCATCCTCAGGATGCTCCTGAGCATTCCCACATGAGGTCATGGAGATCCCTAGCACCCTCCTCTCCTACATCCCAGGTGCTTCCAGGATGAGTCACCTGGCTCCAGTTAAGCAAAACCACCTGAACCCTCCCCTTTCAGATCCTCTGAATTCAGGTGAGCCCTTGAAATGATTTTGTTTAAACTTTCGTTTCCCTCAATGCCTTTTTTTTTGCTGTTGGAAATGACAAGAGAAAAGTAAATTGGATAGGCAGTTTTAGAGACATTTCTAGTGATAAAAGTGTAATTGTAAAAGATTCTCTACAGAGCTCCCAGCTCAGTTACTGAGACATGAAATTGCAGAGAGACACCTGGATACTCGACTTTTTGTCTATAGCAAATCTTTAACCAAAGCTCAGTATTTTCAGCCTTTCCCATCACTGTTTTCATGTTCTCAGCTCCACTTGGGAATTGAATCAGCTGCATGGGATGAGTCTCTGGTCATCTGGAAAACAGTTATAGTGGTTCCTGTATTTTTTTTTAATGTACCCAACTATGAAAAAAAAAAGATCATTCTGGCTGACAAGAAGATGTGCAGAAACTGAGGCCTTTTCCTCTGATGTGGGGTGTGCTGAGGGTCCTGGGTGGGGGCACAGAGCAATGTCCCTGTGCAGCATCCCCCTGGAGGGGCAGGGAGCCTCTGCTGTCCAGCTGGGATCTGCCTCCCTGACCTGAACTTGTCGTTGCCCTCCTGATTGCTCATTCCTGCACTGCCTGAAAGCTGGCGCCGAATTCCTTCCGTGTGGCCTCAAAACCAGGCATGGACTGCAGGGAAGGTCGAGGCTTGTGTTTTCCTCCTGGAAGGGCCTTTCTCAGCTGATAAACATCAGGGGGATGCTGCTCAGTATGGAAACGGGAGAATACGGGGTTGGTAAAATGTTGATGCACAGGTTTATGAAATTCTAAAATTAGGGAGGATGGTTGGTGGTAGGGAAGGGACCCCTGTCCTGGTGAGGGTGCTGAACTGGGGTAGTTCTGCCTCTTGATATTGAAGGTACCTCACAGGGTAACTTGGGAAAGTTTTCCAGCTTCTGCAGAAGCTCCTGGAACTGGGGAATGGGCTCATCTGCAGCCAAGCCTGGTCACAAGGCACCACAGAGATAAAATTGCACTAAAGTCTGGGAAAGATGACAAAACAAGGACACAACACAGAGAGTTATTGTGCAGACAGTGCTGGCAGCTCATCCCACTCTGCTGAGGGTTCCCTGGTACCTGCCAGCTTAGGAGGGGCAGAATGAAATTCTGGGCCACCACTTGGGGCTCTGAAAGGTTGTCTGGTCCTCTTCCTTGGCAGTGATTTTGGTGCCAGCAAGGGAAGGAGCCTAATGCAGGACTCTGGACAATCCACTTCTGACCCTTTTAAATGGTAAATATGGAGTGTAATTTTTTCATCTGCTTAATATATATTTTTTATTTTCTTCCATGGCTTAAAGTGTTAATTCTGCCCATTGAAATGTAATTTTATTGAGCAACATGAGCCGGAGGCGGAATCTTTGCTGCCATCAGAACCCAAATGGTAAATAGGCTCTTTCTCTAATTTGTGGGATGTGCTATAACTCAGTTTGAATGTTGAAAGGAAATGGGCCTCCAGGGGAGTCTGGAGCTCCGTTCATTCAACTTCTAATTAAAGTTTTCCCCTCTCAAATTTCACTTTATTTTCCGGGGCTTTTGCTCCATGATGATTATTAACATGTGTCCCATGGCCAGGAAATCATTATACCCTTCCCCAATGCAGCCTTTCTCAGCTCCCCCGTGTTGCAGACCGCGCTCCTGGAGCTGCATCTCCTGCACGATCGGACGGTCGGGGCAGGTCGGGCCGGACCCCGCGGCCGCCCGGCCGAGCTGCGCAGGGAGCTGGGCTTTGTTCCAGGACACTGAGAGCACATGTCGCTGTCTGCCGGAGACGATCCACTCCAGGATTTCTTCCAGCCTATTCTTCACGTTTCAAGAGCCCAGGCCAAGTCTGGCTTCCTATTCCAACTCCAGCAGTCTTATCTTTTTGGGGGCAGGAATTGTTAGTACAGTTTATCTTGCTCGCTGCGAGTCCTCCCTCGGCTGAGACATGCACTCCGGTGCCGCGTGCTTTTTTCCCCCTCTCTTTCTCTCTCTCTCTCTCTTATGTTTTCTCCTTGTCGTTTTTTCTTTTAAATGTGTAAAGTGATGAGCTCCTCTTCCCCCCTTTCCCTTTCCACACCAAAGAATCAAGCTCCAGTTCATTCAAAGGCTGGAACTGTTTTGCTCTTGTGCCAGAGGGGAGAGTGAACCTGTTGCCTGCATGTGCGTGTGTGTAAAATAGATCCCAAAATGTCAATGAACAGCAGGAAAAGTTCTGGGAGACCGTCTTACTACTACCGACTGCTCCGGAGGTCACGACTGCAGAGACAGCGAAGCAGATCCCGCAGCCGGAACAGGCTTAGTCGGGGTAATTGCAACCACAGTTCTCTTTCCTTGCCGGGGCCGAGCCAGCCCCGCTGCCGGTGCTCACAGGTAGCTCCGTGTGTAGGGGAGGCTGATTTGGCTCTGCCCCCACGGCCCGGGATCGTGGGGAGCCTGGCACGGCTCCGTGCCGGGAGGGAGAAGAGGCTGGGGGTAGGGGCTGAGCTCGGGAGTCACGCGTGGGTGCTGCAACGCTGGTGTAGCTGTAACTAACCCGAGCGTTTCAATTAACCACGGACCGGCTTGTTCACGTTGTATAATTAAGGTAACGACTCTTTTCGAGACGTTTGGAGGCCTAATTGGTGCTTACAGAGCTTTGAAAGTCCTCGATTACGAGATTGATGTCTCTATGCAAGGATGTATTGCTGGAACTTCTTGTTCTTCATGAGCTCAGTGTCACCGGGGGGGGGGGTTGAGGTTACCAGGCTGAGAACTGTTTAAGGGTAGATTTTCCAGAGAGCCTAAAGACTGTGCTCCCAAGGCATTGCAGCAACTTGTGGGATTTGTAGTCCCAAGTCACTTTGCACTTTTAAAACTCCTGCTCCAAAAGGGCCTATTTGTCCCCCTCGGCAGGAGGGAGGTCCACAGAGGGGTGTTTCTGCAGGGCCCTGGCGCAGGAGCCCGTTGCTTCTGCTGGAGGCAGCCACTGACCCAGTTGCAGTGCTAAAATGAGCTATTCTGCTGTTCTCTTCTAGTGTGCAAGAGCTGTTTATTGGTGCTTTTGCCTATCGTTAGAGCAGCCAAAAAGTGGGAGCCTGTGAGCAGTTTTGCAGTTGAACTTTCTCAGAGTGGAGAGGGTTATATTTGCCCTGCAGTGTGGCAATCCAGGCATATTTATCATGTCTTGAGCTCAATCAAAGCCATTAACTGAAAATAATGATTTTTTTTTTCTTGTTACTGCATGAATAAAAAGCGCAATTGCAACACTGCATCAGGTGTCTGTGCAAATCCAGGCTTGGACTTGTCTCACTGGAGATAATTCTGATTTACAGAGCAGATTTTAAACTTGACTCTTGCACTGCAAGATTTAGCTCAGTGCAATGTCCTCTTTCCTCTTTTCCTGGCATTCAGGACGTTTTAAAGGATTTTGAATCATTGCTGAGAAAACAATAGGAAGCTCAATCAGTCCCTGAGCTTCAGCTTTTCCTTTTAGCAGACAGTGGTTTGCTTTGCATGATTTTTTGAGTTGTTTTGCCTGTCACATGCAGTGTTTGTAAACTCCTGAACATGCACCAGTTCCCTTTCCCTCTTTATCTGTGTGCTGTGCAAAACCAAAATATTTTGCTGTCATTTCAGTTACTGTGACAAACGAAATGTGTTTAGTTTCCTTTAGGTAACCCAGTGTGAACTCAGTGTTGTAGTTTGTCAGGAACACAAGGAATATACAGGCAGATTTGATGGAAATGGGAATCAGCCCGAATGTTTGTAAGAAATTGGATTTGAACCAGCTGAAATCTTGTTGCTGTTGATCTCTCCTGGAGCATTTTGTGTTTGTCTCTGGGATTCCTGCCTCTCAGTACTTGCTGAGGTCCTCTTACCTGTAGATCTGAAAGGGATTTGCAAACTGGATGAGAACTTTTCTCTATTTTTGGTGTGTTTTTGTAAGAGAAAGCAGGTTGTGCAGTGGCGGTGTCACAGCAGGGCCACGCAGTGTGTCTGTGGTAGGCTTGGTCCAGCCTGGAGTCACTGCCAGCTGGGCAGGGTGGTGGCAGTGCTGGAATACTGCCCCAGGAATACTTTCCTTGACACTTTTGATCCCACTGGAAGGTGGATGAACTGGGAGCTGTGGAGAACACAGAAATCAGAACGAGATTCTAGATTTTGGGTGTTGGTTTAACGTTGAGTTCCAAACCCCACAAGGACGAAGGAGGGAGCTGAGGGTCCCCTCCTCCAAGGCTGACCCAGAGCACAGCTTGCTGTCTCTGGCTGGGATATTCAAAGATCAGGAATCCTTAGTGGGAGGTTGCCATAAATTCAGGAGTGTTGGAGTTACTTCACAGGAACTGGCAGTGTTCTGGTTTGCCACATGTGTGTTTCCCAGACATCCTCTTGGCAGCTTTTTGTGCTCTGCAGTCTCCAGGCCCTTTGCCAAGATCCCCCAGAGCCCAGGTGAGCCCGTGGCTCTGGCTGGAGGAGCAGGGATACCTGGAAGTTGAGCTTGGCCACTTCAGCAGAGGGTCAGCAGCTTTGGGACAGGGGGCCTGCTGAGGATTGCACAGTGGTACACATCTACTGGGGCGGAGATCTCCTGTGTCAGAGGACCCCCTCCCCACCTGGAACCGTTCTCTGTGCTGATCCCTCTGAGATGATGAGTTCCTGGAGCACCTCTGGGACTCAGGTGCTGCCATCTGACTCCAGCCTGGTTATCATCAGTCTGAGCCCCCATTGCAGCCCCCTCTGCTTTGTATCCCTCAGGCTCTGAATACACCAGAGTTGTGCACATATATAACCCAGATACGTGTTTAAAACCATATATTTATAAGCTGCCACATCCCACTCTCCCAATGCCACCCACCCACACGAGCCCTTCTGATGAGCACACCCTCTGCTGCTGGCCCTTGGTAGGGATGGAGCCCCTCCTGCCCAGGAGCAGCAGGAAGGGTCAGGCTGGGGTTACAGCCTGCACAGCTCTCTGAGGACTCAGACCTAGTTTGGGAAATGGCTTTTGCTTCCTGAGGTACAGAGAGAATCACTCCCTCAGGGAAGCACTGCTGTGGTGCTTTTAGCTGGGCAAAGTGAGCAGGATTTGCATTTTCTGTGCAAGGATCTGAGGGAAGGAGGGGAGAGCTTTTTGCTGGGGCTCCAGATGGAGCCAATCTGCTGTAGCATGAGCAAAAATGTGCAGGACTTTGAGCTGCTGGAAGTGCAGCAGCTCTTTTATTGGTATCCTCTGCTCTAGAGTTCCCTGGTCAGCCCTGGTGCTCTGAACACTCCTGAGGTTTTGGTGTGTTTGCCACCCTGTCCCTTTGGGAGGCCCAGGGCTGGAACAGCTGAACAGTGAGCCTGGTGGGGAGGGCACATCCGAGCAGAAGAGGAAGGGCAGCTCTCAGGAGGCTGATAGGATCATGCCTGCAGCACCTTGAAATCACTCTGTGTGATAGTGGGTAAACAAGGCAGGCTTCACCCCGCTGTTAATCTCTGCTGGAATGAGGAGAGTGTCTGAAATCTCCCGGCTCTGCTCTCCACAGAGATTCAGGACACGCTGCAGGTAAACATTAGTTAGTTTAAAAAACTACTTGCAGAACCCCCTCCCTTCCCTGGCCCATCTGTTCTCTCCGAGCCCTACGTGACTGAGGAATCATGGCAATAATTATAATTACTCCCAGGTGATCCATTTAATGTAGTGGAAGGTACTTGGGAGGCAGAGAGGGTAGAAGGAAAATTTTCAGTAGCAGCAACACCTGTTTGTGGCTGCACTTGAGTGTGCGGCTTTATTGAGGGTGTTTCTGCTTCTCCTTCCTCCTGGATCCAAGGAAGGAATGGGGGTCAGTGGTAAGTGTGAAAATTCCCTTTGCTGATAGAAACTGCTCCTGGGTGCTCCATTCACAGTTCCACAGCTGAGCCAAATGCAGCTTTGGCTGCAGGGCTTTCTTGTGTAGAACTCTGCAGGCAGTCACTTGGCATCAAAGCCCTGGGAATCTGAGAACATTTTGCCTTCCTGGTTTTGAAGGTTTGATGTTCCTGATGCTTCTGCCTCTGTCAGCCTCGGACATAAATGTCTTGCTCTGAGTTCTGTTTATCACAGATGCTTTTCAAGGTGTTCTATGAAAAGGATTTTTATTAAACAGGCTTTCTTCTTCCTTTCCTTTGATGGCTGCTGTGAAGAGAAAACTGACTGATCTTCAGCAAAGCCCAGGATTTCAGTGCTCCAAACACTGAGCTGGGAGGCCAAGGTCAGGTTGGGGTTTTTCTCAGCTATTCAGATACACATCTGTTGAAAACAGCTGGAATGTAGTATTTCTCTCTCTGTTTGATGAAATGAAAACCTTTTGAGTGATAAATGAAAGATCAGCTTATACCCAAATAGTCAATACCTTGGAAGTTCAGGCACTCCCCTGGGACAAGGGAAGCAGCAACAGGAAAATTGGCCCAGTGTGTCCCAGAGTGACATAACAATGAAGGAGGTTGTATTATATTTAAAGCCAACTGAAATTGCACTCACTCCTCACTAATCTTTCCTAGCTGAAAGTCTGTTCTGCAGCACGTTAACAAGAAGTGATGTTGGACAAGGAGTGCCATGAGGAATTTCTCCCTGTCCCCACTGCAGGACTTTGTTTTTCATTTAAAGGCTGGGAGCAGGCAAGAGAAGAGCCCAGTAATAAACATTAGCAACAGGTTTTTTTTTCCAAGGGTGGTGTCTTTTAAATGTCAGGAAAAGGAGACCTTCCTGCTTTGCACATTTTAATGGCCATTGCTTTGTTTTTCACGTCTCTTTTGTGGCATTTTCTGTTTCACCACAGAACTTGTGCAGTTTTTCATTGAAATTTTAACAGTGTGGCTGACAGATGCCCGTAGAAAAGATATGCAAAATGTTTTAAGCTGTGCTGTTTATAGGGAGTGTTCACTGGCAGCTGTGCTATTTTTAGCACTGGTGCTCCAGCTGAGACTTTGCTGTGTTTGTTCAGTGCTTCATTGTCTGGTAAAAATCTAGACTAAATTTAATGACTTGGGAAGTGGTGCGTGATGGAGGAATTCTCAAATTGTTTTGATGTTAAACAGTGCTTAAATCTCAGTATCCCTTTAATAAGCAAAAATTTAGACTGAATTTATTAGAGGCAAGGTTTAAACTGACCCTTCAGCAGGAGTGAGGTGGGGGCAGCTCCCTCTGCTCTTACAGTGCTGGTGATGCCATCCTGACCTGCAGCACCTCCTCTAGAAATGCAGAACATCCAAACTTCACATTTCCTGTGAAAAATCAATTCCTGTTAGATTGAAAATGAATCAAGTTTTAAAACTTCCCCTGGGAAACACCAGCGGGAATCTCCAAGGAGCACTGCCCTTCTGGTGTTTGAAGGTGAGCTGGAAACACAGGTGGTACCCAGGGTTTACAAATATCCCCTCCTATCCTGGTCCCCCCAGATTGTAGGATTTGGGGGACCAGGCATTTCGTTTGCTGGGGTAGCACCCTAGGGATTGTTTGCTGTTCACCTGTTCTCCTGACAACAATATCCTGTGTTTTGAGAGCTTTGCATTTCCCTCCTTTGGTTTTCATGGCTTGTGACCTCAGTGTGATTTTGAGGCACATTGCAGAGGAGGTGATTTAAGGCTGGATATGGGGTTTTGATAGTGAGGAATGGAAGGAAGGGAAGGAAGAGAAAGGCAGGAGAACTGTGGGGAGTAACTTGGGATGTGGGGATGGCTCCTGCAGGGCTGTGGCCACGTGTGAGGGCTGGGGCAGGGACAGCTCTGCAGGTGAGGTAAACACCTTGCAAAGGGGCACATTTGACTAAAGAACCCAGAATCTTGGTGAAACTGGGCAGCTGGGAAGGTTGTACGTGTCTGCTGGTGGTGTTAGTGTGTGCCACATGTCCACTGTGGCACTGCCCAAACTCATTAACACCTTCAGAATATTGTCCAAAACACTGCCTGGGAGGAGTTGTTTGATTTTCTTTATCGGGTTGCCAAGAACTGCAAAGACTTGGGAAACAAGCCATAGGTAGATTCTTACTTACCGAGGGAGGTGGCCATGGATGGCCCAGTAATGGCACAAACCCCAGTGTTGTTCTCTGCGACTTTCCTTTTGCCCCAGGGTAAGGAACACTCAGAAGCTCTGGCTCCCATGTTCTTTGTTCCTGGCCACGGTCCTGTGCCTGAGTGTCCTGTGGGCCCAGCAGATGCACCTTTCAGAGCTTACCAAGTACAGCAACAGCCTTGGTGACATGCTGGGAGCTCTCAGCACTGCCTGGCTTAGAAAATTACTGTCCAAGGAATGGCTCATTCAGTGCTGTGACACAAATTTGGAAATTGTACCAGAAACTTTCAGGCAAGTTGAGGATTGACTGTTGTCTCCTCATCTTTTCCTTTATCCCTGTTTTCAGTCCTTTCCTTCTGGTAGTAACCTTACTTTCCCCTGACAGTGGGCTGGTTACTCTGAAAGGAAGTAAGTAGCAGATTTGCTCTCAAGTAATGCAGAGTGAGTTTTTATCTACCAGCCATACGTAATAAATGAGAATGAGGTTAAAAACCCTGGTCTGAGGCCAAACTAGAATTGCTTCCAAAAACATGCTTAGAGGGGTTTCAGCATACTTTTCATGATCACTCATGTATTAGGGTAAGTTTGTCTCCTTACAGCTGTGGCAGTCCAAACAATTTAGACACAGAGCTGCCTTTTAAAGCTTTTAAACCTATATTTCCCTTGGAGGTCTTCTGCTGTGCCACTAATCCCCTAAGTTATTGCACTGAAGGCACTCTATAATCCTTTAATTCAGTCTGCTCTCAATAGAGATGGGAACGAGCTGGGTCAGGGAACGTTCTCCTTTGGGCATTATCAGTTTTGCTTTTTTCAGTTCAGACACCAGTGAGGGTGGTTCAGCACTCCAGAGAATATTTAAATGCAGTTACCAATTGCTCGTGTGTTTGTGTTTCTGCTGATTAAAAAGGTACACAGCCCCCAGAACTCCCTTACCCGTGTCACTGGTTTGTGCAGCCTCAGGTCAGGCTTTTAAACCTGGCTTTTAAATCAGGTGACAAGTGCTGGCTCTGTGAGGACTGTGAACTCCCAGCCCTGTAGAGCTGCTGAGGGTCAGGGAACAGTGTCAGCCACAGGGGATTCTGGAAGCCTCTCTCCCCCAGACCTGCAGGAGACAGAGGTTCTGAGTCACAGAACTCTTGGTGGTGCTGCAGGGAGAGCTTTGTGGGGATGAGCAGGGCCAGGCGAGTGTTGTGCTGATTTTAATGAGCAGAAATACTCTAAAAGGCTGTGAAGAGCAACACATGGGCTGAATTTGGGAGGTTTGTCCTGTCCGTTGTTTTTTTTCTTGTGTGAAGAGCATGTTTTCATTGTAGGTTTTGAGAGCCAGGATGGGACCCTGGTCTGCTCTGAGGTTCATTTCTGAATCCTGCCCTCTCATCATCACTTCAAAAGTTCATTTTAAGTTGAGCATTGAAGCATTCAATTGGAGGAAAAACATGCCCTGCACCGGTATGGACTTTGAGAACACTGACAGGAATAAAGAGGGACAGAGTTTTGCTTCATTAACATTTACACTGAAAGAGGAATCCTCAGATGCTGAGCACTTAATGTTTCCTTTTGAAGAAACCAATTTATTTGAAGTGCAAGTTTCTTTTGTACATTATGTGCTCACATTTTTGATTTCTTACAGCACTTCTGCATCAGTGAATTTCTTTTAGAGTCAGAGATCAAGCCTGGGCTTGTTCTGAAGTACCCAAATGTGGTAATAGGTGGACTGGTGTAAAATTTGGCATCTGGAGTTAAATTACAGGATGCTTCTTAAGCTTCTTGGTTACTATAGGAACAAGTAATAGTCATCCTTCATGATTAAGCAGTGTCCATGGTAACCAAACGGGCAAGTTTTAAATGAAAGACATTTTCCCTGTACATTTTTAGCAGTCAGAGGTTACCAATTATTACCTTTACCCCCTTAGATGAGAACACAGTTTGGTCAGGCTGGTGTGTTCTTGAAGTGAGAGCCCTTGGTGTTCATTTACATACCTTCACTTCCAGGACCAGCTGGGTTTTGGGTGACCACCAAAGGAACATTTCAGAGAGGGGGGTGTAGTGCATGGACCTCCCCAGGAAAGGGGAGTGGTGGTCACTAAATTGCTCTGTTGTTCTGCAGTGCTGCTGTTCAGCTGCCACTCTGCTCCTGAGAGGGACTGCAGGGCAGCAGTGGGGGGAGGAATCCTTACCTGTATTTGGCGTGATTTTTAGGATGGAAAATGCAAGTGTCAGTGCTGGTGTAGGTAAGAACATCCTCCTGCTCCCTCCCATTCAAGAATAGGATGGGAAGCGAAAGCAGGACTGCTTTTTGATGGGTTTTGTCTCTCCTTGGCCATGGTGTTTGCTTGAAAACTGAGTGTCTGCAGCTCCACCTGCGAGCGTGTTTGCAGAGCAGGTTTGTGTGAGAGGAGCAGAAATACCCACCCCCAGAGGAAACAGGAGTATCAGTCACAATCAATTAGGATGTACATTCCACAACTTCTAATTGTGAAGCAGTTTCTAAGGGAGTGTGAGCAGCCAGGAGGGTGCGTGAGGATCAGCAGTGAGGAAGGAGGGATTCCCAGCAGTGCTTTGGGCACCCAGCACAGGGCCCATTGCCAAGGTGTGCAGCCCTGCTGTCCTGGCACAACAGCTGTGCAAACACCTGCCAAAAATGATCAGGGTGGCAGAGCACTCATTTATGAGCATTGTCTTCTATCTAAGACATATCAAAGTGAGGGAGATTTGTTTCTGTTTGTGAGGGGAACTCTTAGACCTCCTGCAGGAATACTTGGAAAACCAGAAAAAGCCCTCCCAGCTCTCCCTAACCCTGTCCCCATCCCTGTCCCTAATCCTAACCCTCAGTAACTGCAAAGGGAGGGAGAACAGTGGTTACAGACTTTCTGCCCTTGCTTCTTTGATACTTCACCAGAACAGATACTGTATTTTGCTGCCATCCAGTTTGTTAAAATCCAGTATTCCTCCATGTTTCCAGTGATGCTGCATCCTAAATAACCAGTGTTAAATCCCAGCCTTCTGCTTTCCTGAGCAGCACTACAGTTTCTTGGCAGTCCCAGTTTGGGTGAGTTTGCCCTGGGCATGGAGACTCTCTGAGGCTGATGTAAGAGCCACATGAACCAAGTGAAATTCCAGTCTTAATGTTTGGTCTATTATGCAGATGGATGTGAACAGAGATACGTGTGTGACCCCATTTATCTCTCTAATGAAGTGCCATCAATGGAACATCTGTTTCTTTGCTGGAGAAGATGAAACCTCTGATGAATCATGCTTATAAATGAAGTATTTATTTATTTAATTTGCATGTTGCTGGTGCAGACCTGTTCCAACAGCCACTGTGCACGGCTGCAAAAATGGGCTGGGAATTAAACCAGGTGAGGTGTTCCTTTATACTGAAGGTGTTTCCACCTGAAAGAAACTGTTCTGACCTGGCTGGTGGCTCACCTGGCCAGTCAGGTGTTAGGAGAGCCCCAAACCAGCGCTGGGTGAGGCATCCAGGTGACACATCCGGGTGACAGTGGCAGGGCTTACAGGGTGGGGATGTTTCTCCTTTGCCTCTGTGGAGAAGGCGCTGCAGGAAGGCAGTGTGGGAACAGTGTGGAATCCTTGCAGGAAGGTGCAGCATGATGGATGAGCCTAATTTAAATCTCCCCAGAGCTGACTTCTTGTTCTCCACACTCACATTGCTTGTCTTTATCATCACATGGGATGAAGCTGATGTTCCATTTCACTTTATCCTCCTGTTTAGTTTAGCCAGAGTACTGGCAATTGCTATGGTCTGGCCCCCAACTACACTAGAATTTCATCTTTTTCTCATGTATTTTTTAAGTCTGTGCTTAGTTTCAATTTTACCCTGGAGAAAAGGCGCCTAATGATATGCCCTTAGAAAAAGAGGAATTTGTTCTGTAGCTCTCACACCAGAGAAAGATAAATATCATACATATTTTATTTCAGAGACTGATAAATAAAGAATAAAAATACTATATAGTTAAAAAATACCAGGCAGAAAAAAGGACTTTGTAATAAAGGCTGCTCAATCAGCATGATTTGCTGTTTATTTTTAGGAAGGGAGGGACATTTTTTGGATGCCTTATGTTCTCTCCCCGGCACCAGGTCTGGGACCTGCAGCTGTGCCTTTTGTCCATGCCTCTGATCTGCTCCTCAGTTTTGCACCACCAAGAAGTTGCTGTGGGTATTTCCAGACTCACGCAGAGCCTCATCCCAGCTTTCCTTTCCCGTCGGTGCTATCCTCTCCTTTCCCTTTTGCCCTCGGAGGGTTATTTTTTCCCATGCCAAGTACCTTGACCTGTCTCCCCAGGTAAAGAATCTATTCCCCCGGGATTTCTGGGGGGGCAGGGGCAGCACTTGGCCAGGGCATCGCGGGGTGCGCTGCCCTGCCAGGGGAAGGGCACCGCAGGGAAGGGTGTCCGGAGCAGGGCGAGCCCTTCGAGCCGCAGCCGGAGCACATCAGCCCCTCCAGGGAGAGCTCCCCGAGCCGGAGCTGGGGCGGTGCTGGGCGAGCTTGGCCAGCCGAGAGCCTCCAGCTCCATCTAGTGAGGCAGCGGGATTGCTGCTGTGCCCCAGCCCCCAATCCCTTGGCTGAGAGAGCGCAGGAACAGCTGCCTGCAGCCCTGCGAGGTGGACATCCCACCGGAGCTGCCCAGGAGACAAGGGGCTGTGACCCTGGGCAGCCGGAGCCCGCGGCAAAGAGGAGGGCAGAAAGTCCTTGTGCTGTTTCATGCACCAAAAAGCACCTCAGCAGCTGCTGGGGAAAGAGTTCTTTTAGTGGGGGATGTTAGAGAAAGTAGAGGAATAGCTACATATAAAGTACTCAGAAAAATAGCAGAGCTTTTTTCAGTGCTGTGCTCAAGAGCCATTAATAACACTTGCTCAGGAGCAGGATGGGGAATATTAAATCCATGATATCCAGGAACCTGACACAGAGATGATGGGACATCCATTAAAGTGCACAGTGTGCTGTGGCAAAGGTCACTGTCACTTCAAATCATTATTCAACAAAGCAAAAGCTCTTCTTCCAGAAGTTCTCAGTCCCATTTTGTGAGAAGATGGGCATAAATTTTAGCTGAGGGAACCAGTGTGCTCTGATGTTTTTAGGGAGATGTTTTTTGCTTTCCAGCCCCTTCTAAGAAGGCTCTTCAGTTCACAGAACTGTCCCATCCCTGTTCTTGGAGCTGTAGAGGGTTGTGTGGCTCTAAGTGGTGCTTCAGGTGCTTTTTAATGCTTTTAGGCAGGGACACAGTTGAGTCAGAGATGGCATCCTGCCCACCATGCTGAACACAGTGGGTTTGCAGCTTTAATTCCAAATATTTTATGCCAGAGTGTAGCACAAAAGGCAAGTGATGATCCAAATTTTTTGTTGTTGTTCTCTATATAAATGGTTAGATAAGGAGGAGGTTATTTTACAAGCTGTAGTTCTGTAAACAGTGTCCTTAATTGTCTGGAAAGGTCGTGAGAGCATGAGAAAATGTGAAACTATTTCTGCTTAGAGCATGGAATGAGTTTGGAGGAAATCAGTGATTCTGGTGTGGAAGAGCTGTGGGTACAGCCAGTGGGATTGCTGGGCTTTGTGGAAGTGTGTTTGAGCCAGAGAGTCTGAGATGCAAAAAGAAATCATTTTATTCTACCAATAAAAGTGGTGGTGACACAGCTTTGCTTGGCCTGGAGAACACCCTCCCCGTGTTCACTGACTTTGCTGTCACATGAGTCTGCTTCTTCAGAGGGCACCATTCCCTTCCCTAAACATTTGCTTCATGACCATTTTTATTTAAAAGTCGACTTTATTGCCTAATAAATGTTTGACTTTTAATTAATTTTGAGTGGCACAGTGGTTATAGCATTGCTGGAAGGGGTCTACTGGAATTTGCTGCAGGATCAGCACTGGGTGATACATTCCAATAAATAGTTCTCCAGATAAGTGAACCACAAAGGTGGCCTTGCAGATGTGTTCTTGTCCAGCTGCTGGGAGCAGGAAGGCCTTTCATAACCCCTCTGCTCATTGTCTACTGGAAATTAGACATTTTTGCATCTCTGCTTCTCAAAGCTCTTCAAGCCTCATGAAAGGGAAAATTGGCTCAGCTCAGTATTTATTATTTGCTGTCACTGTCTATTCCACTTTTTAAAAGTTCCTCTATTCTAACAGCAGCTTCTAAATCCCCCTTTGGATTCAGATTAAAGATTCTTCTTTCCTCCTGGGCTCATGTGGCCACCTAGAGCTGCCTGAAATGTTGATTTTTCTGCAGCCTCTCTTGAGTATCTGAAATCACACAGACACTACAATATCTGTTCTCCGGGGATTGTTCTTAATTCGAAAGTGCTACCCTGAGCCTTGTTAAATCACTGTCACTGTGCCTCCTCCTCCCCTCTGGTGAGTTTGGAATAAGGAGTTATTAGATAATGCAGAAATTAGAGGAATAGCACCTAAATTCATTAAGCAATAAAATTAATTCCCGGGCTCTAATTGTATGAGCAGGAGACCGGTAATTCCTGTTCGCTCTGGTTTCCCAGAAACTCCGCCCTGGTGAGCGCTGGGGCAGCCGGAGGTGTCGGGCACTGCCCGGCGGGGCAGGGCAGGGAGGAGCTCGGCTCGGTGGATCTTCGGGAGCAGCCCGACCTCTGCAGGGCTGCCCGCCGGACCTTTGCCACCAGCCTTTGAGTCTGGTGGACTCTCAGTTCTCTGCATTCCCCCCGGACCAGCTGGTGAAGCTTTTCTGCCCTCCGAGTCTCCTTTCGCGGCCCGTCCCGGAGCAGACCCTGCCCTCCTGTGCGTGTCCCGGGGCCGCTGCCTGCTCTGGCATTCCGCTCATCCTTCTCTTGCTCTCTGCCTCCCATGAAGTCATCACCCGTCCTTCTGCTCCGGGCTGGCTCCGAGTGCCATGGCATGAGCGCTGCTCACCAGCACAGCTTCCTTTTGGTGAGTGCAGGGAGACGAGTTCTCCTGACCTCTCTGCAGACCCCTCGGGTTGGATGTACCTCCCTGTCTCGTTTGGAGCTGGACCAGTTTCAGAGCAGGAAATGAGCTTGCTGGGAAGCACCTGCTTGTTAGTTATTCCTTCCAGCTGATTCTCTTTGCTTTTTTCATGCTGTGTGTTCCACTGGCTCATCCCTGGAATTGTGTGTGAGAGGAGAGCAGAGAGATGAACAAACAGAAGGAGTTAATGTGTTTCATTCCCAGGAATGAGAGCATAACCCTGGTGATCTGGATTAGCTGGGATTCACAAAAGCAGGTAATGCAAATGTAGAAACACCTCACTTGCAAAGTGAAAAGTAAACAGTATTTATATTTGTGTGTTTGTTGCACAGAACAGGCAGCTCTGGAGCAGTGTCTGAGGAGGTGAATCAAAGCAGGCAATGCTGTTGGGTGGGTTAACTGGGAGTTTGGGTGTCAGGAGCTCCTCACAGCCTGTTCTGCTGCTGGGGGGAACCCCCTTGGGAGGATCACTGTGCTGCTCTGCAACGATTCCACAGTGTGAAAAACAGGCATGGAAGAATGGAGTGAGGATTAATTATCCTGCCACTTCCAATGCCTTGAATTAGTTAACAAATCAGATGTGCTTATTACTGTACAGAAGCTGTTTCAGAAATATTCATAAGCCCTAGGTCCTAAATTAATGTTCAGTGTTTGCAGTGCTGTGTGTCCTGCTGGAGAAGTGGGATAAGTTCAACCCTGGCAGCTTAAAGAAAGCTCCCTGTGCCTACACAGCAAAGAGCAGGTTGGCCCAGCTATGTGGGGTAACCTGCAAGAGGCTTTAGGGGCTCCATAATTTCCAGGAAGTTTCTCTTTGAAGATCTTATTCTGCACTGGGGAAAACAAACCATGGCAGTCTCCTGTAAATATTTGGGAAAGCAGGAAGCCCTGGTGGTTGCTCCTCCTTAAGCATTCCTTAATGAAACCTCATAGGGTGGTCAAGGTTTTTATCAAATCTGAGGCATTAAGATGTCCGAGAACCACAGTGTGAGGCTGGAACTGAGGTCAGTGCGGGACCTTGGCCCCTCTGGGAGGGGTGAAACGAAACTGCCACGAAATCTGTCCAACCAGAGGTGGAAGTTCAGGTGAGGAGGAAGGTGTGTTAGAGAAGAAGAAAAAGCTTAAGTCTGGCATTGAATCCAATCTCTGGTAGTTTGCTTGTCATGTGCAGAAGTGGGCAAGTTTGTCAGAAATGGCAGAAAATAAGGCTGGAAGGGATTTCAGGAGATCCCTGGTATCCATCTGCCCCAGGAGAGGGGAGGGGAGGGAAGGAAGTTCACTGCACCTGAACTGTGTCTCACAGGGAGAGCTCTGTGTCTAGACCAGCCCAACAGTCCCTGGTAGGAGAGGCCTCTTTCCAATGGCTAACCCAAATATCTTCTGCTGCAAATGAAGACATTTCATTTTCAGCCTCTGATGATTCCAGAGAGTTTCTATTATTGCCTTTCAGCGCCCATTTATGTGGCCACTGGTTGTGGGTTTGCTGTGACAGCACAGCAGTGACCCGACCTGAGACTGTGCCTCCAGCCTGGAGAAGTAGAAAGGGCAGTTAAAGCTTTATATGTTCATGTTAAACTGTTCTGCTGTACCTTCCTGGTAGTTAGGAGTTACTAATTTACCTGTAAGCTATTTTTATTAACCTTTAAAACAAACAGCTCCCCCATCCCCCCTCCCCCCCCAAACACCCACACCCAACCCTCCTTCCAGTTATTTCTGGTGTCTTACAGAGGGTTTTGTAACATGTCTCTCCTGCAGTGAAACCCACAGTGCTTCAACGAAGCTAAAATGGAGATTTGACTCCAAACATTTTATGAGTTTAATACTTGGAGGAGGCTTTAGGACCTAACCCAGCTCTTTGTTTGGGTCTGGGTCAAACTGGTGTGTTTGCTGGCTCTGTTAGATGATGAAGTAAGAGGTTAAGAGAACAGTTTGTGACTTCAGTGCCATCAAACGTGGGTCCAAAGCAGCCCTGGGCTTTGGCAGAGCTGTGACCCGTGTGGCTGGAAGAGGGATCACGGTGGGAGATCACCCAGAGTGAGATGGTTGTGCAGCGGGTGTGACCGAGCCCTGAGGGGCTGTCAGGAGGCTGTAAGACCCTCACAGTGCTTTCCCCCGGTGCTGGGCAGTGTTTTGGGCTGGGGAGCACAGCTCAGTGCCTCTGGGGGGAGTCATTTCTTGGAGCTGCCTTTCACATAACCCCATCGTTCCTGTTTTCCAGCCAGGTATGAGAAATGCTTTAAACAAATGTTGTTTTTTCTGGTCATTAGGAAAATGCAAAGCAGATTCTGCAGTTGTCTTGTCATCTCAAGATCACTTCCAAAATGCTGTGATCAAGTAGTTTCTTTATGACAGCCCAAAACAAAAGGAGGCTCAAAGGAATGGGGTGGGAGGCTGAATGTGAGAGGAGATGATGCCTGAGTAGATTCAAAGTGCAGAGACAGTGGCCAAGGCATTAGGAGGCTGGGCTGGAAGTTGGGCAGGCAGTGAGCTGCTGGCCGGGTGTCCTGCAGGTGATGTGGAAGCCAAGGACAGTGTCACTGAGCCAGCACCTCACCCAGTCCATGGCTGGAATCTCAGTCTGTTCTGTTGGAATAGCTGAAGACACATCTGAGGAGGTGCTGAGTGGAATTGCCAGTGTTGGGTGCTCCTGCAGATCCAGGTGACAGGAGGCTTTGGGGAGGGCAGAACCTGCCTGAGGGACCAACCTCCATGGCAATGCTTGGCTAGGGAGGACTTGCGTGGTTTGGGGAAGGGATGCTTCTTACAAGGTCTGAGCATCACTGAATGGCAGCTTGGAAGTAAATCTATTTTTCTGAGTTCCACAGTGCTTTTAGAGTGGGTTGTGAACCTCTTGATGCTGTAGCTGACCTGTCCCCTCTGAATCTCCTCAGTGCTGGGCCTGCCTCTTAGTTTGGCCTTTTCCACCCCTCCCTTCCTTGCTTGCAGGGACGGATGTAAGTATTCCTCTCCTCATTCTGTACTTTAGCAAATGCAGGATTTAATCATTTTTTCCTAGTTCCAAAGCAAATTGCCAGAGGAATTAGAGGGGTAACTTAAGCATCCTGTGCCTGTAACCCCATTAGCAGCCTCCCTGAGGAGGATCAAATCCACAAGTGCAGGGATCTGTACTTTGTGTGGAATTCTCACTCAGCTCGATGCCGTTTCTGTTTACTCATCTGCAGACTGGAAGTAATGGTAATGCCAACCTGTCGGGCGGCATCTGAAGCTCACAGTCGTGTCAAAACTGCTAATTGTCGACGGTGAAGGTCTCGCCGATGGGATCCCGTTCGGGGCGGCTCCGGGAAACGGGAGCGGAGCCCCCGGGGTGGCCGTGCGGGCTCCTTTGCAGGGACATCCCAAAGGCAGATGCCCCATTTTCACGTCCTGCTGGCATCGCTGGGCCGGTCCCGTGCTGGGGGGAGGTTGTGACTGTGCTTTGTGCTCTGTTCCCTCCCCAGAGTCCCCCCCGGAGAGGTGCGGGCAGAGGCGCAGCATGCCCGGCGGCATCGCGGAGAAGAACCCCCCGATGGAGCCCGCGGCCACCACGCCCTTCAGGGTCACGGTCAGTGCCCCGTCCCAGTGGGTGCTGCGGGGTCCCCAGTGGGTGCTGCGGGGTCCCCAGTGGGTGCTGGAGGGTCCCCGTGGGTGCTGCGGGGTCACAATGAGTGTCAGGGTTTTGCCACCAGGGAGAGGAACTTGTTCATTCTGAGAGAAGTGCTGAGTGTGAAACTGGTTGGTGACTTATTTTGAAGTAAATGGGGTTAGATCCTGTTAGTAACTGGAACATGTCTTGGTAAAGCAGTAAGGTCTGAATATCAGTGTGGAGCAGCTTTGGGAGAGCTTTGGGAGCCTTTCCTGGAGAGGTTTCCTTTGTGAGTGCGTTCACAGATGTGTTCACTGCTGCAGCCTTAGACTGTCCTCATCCTCCTAAGGAGAGAAAACTTCTGTAGAACCTGCATTAACCCCCAGGACACCTGCCAAGCTGTGGCTCCCCAGAGCCTGGTGTCCTCTCCCAGCAGGAACCTGGAGGAGCCATTCCCGTGTCCCTTTGTCCTGAGATGCTCTGTCCCTCACTGCTGTTTGGGGGTGGAACAGAGCAGCACCACTGGCATGAGTAACTACAGTGCTGCCCAAAGCAAGCAGGGCACACGGGGTCTGGCTGCTCCCTGGAAGGGCAGCAAGGATTCAAGGCATGGGATCTGCTGGTGCTGGACCCTGGCTCTGTTGTCGCCCAGGGTGAGCACAGGACTCCTCTCCCCCTCTCTGCACTCCCACATCAGGTGTCTGGGCTGGCTCAGCTTTAGAAGACAGTCCCTTCATGCGTTTCTGGAGTGAGTTAAAAGTCTTTGTTTCTCCTTCAGCTGGAATGTGCACAGTGGTTTTATCACTAAGTCCTCTCTCTAACTGCTGCAAGTATTAGGCAGAGTTCTAAAGTGCATCACAGGGATTCCTGCCACAAGGCCTGTGTTATCTAACAAATAATATCAAACCCAAGTAATTACTCCATTTAGGAGTACCCTGAAGGTGACAAAAGGAGGCACAGTGGTGGGATCAAAATACATGTTTAAAAGTGGGCAACAAAGATGCAGCTGGGAGGAGCTGTGGGGGTTTTCCCTGTTGTGTCATCAGCCTGGACACATCTCTAGTTAATGCAGCAGGACCTGGGGCTTTGTAACCAGCTGAAGTCACCAAGTTCTTCGGGTAACATTTAGGGTAACCTGCAGGAATAGCAAAAGAGAAATCTGTGTAGGAATTAAAAAAAAGTAAGTTGAAGCCTAAAGTACCCACAGCTGGAGGTGGATGTTCCCAGTAAGAGCGACAGGCAAGGTGATCAGAAGGTTCTGTTCTCAGGAGGAGAACGTGCATGATCAGTTTGCACTCGGGTACTTTTACTCAGAGAAGAGCCAAATGGTCTTGGAAGTGGTTTGCTTTATACAGGGTTTCTCTGCAGGCCACACCTTCTTTATGGGCTCAGCTGCTGCACAACAAACCCAGGGAGGCAGAACCAGAATTTCAAAGGAAAGACAATGGTGCAATCTAAAAAAAAATCTGAGCACACCCAGTTCACCTGAGAACATTTGCACTGGTGAATGAGTCATGAACAGCAGTTTGGACAAGGAGTTTATTTTAGTTCTGTAAATGGTACCTTTCAACTATCAGAACCCATCCATCTCAGTAAATGAGTGTCTTTGAACCCTAAACAACATATTACTCATTGATGAAAAATACAAAAAAAAAATTATGGGAAAATCCAAATTCCTCACAAGGCAGAGGATTTGGGAGTTTTCTGAATGTACTTGTGGTCAGTGGAAATAAACTGACTGTTTATTCCTTTCCAATGGCATATATCCTGCTTTTGGGGTTTTTTCAGAGAGGTTATTCCAGCCTTAAGCAGGTTGGCCCTTGGGAGTGGAACTGATGTGGGATGTGGTTGCTTTGAGCAGCTCTGTTGTTCTGTGTGGATTCAATAAGGGAAGTCATCACGGAGGTAACACATGGCCTTTGCCTTCCCTGAGCTGAAACCCACCACCTTCTCATTTCTTTGCTCCTCAGCCCTGGAATGTCACTGCATTAATATGAATGGCTTCATTACTGCAGCTGTTAGGGCTGCCCAGATTTCAGCAGATGTCTGACTTAAGAAATACGTTCTGCCTCCCCTCCCTTCATTAGCCAGAGGAACATTAGCAGTCAGTCCACTCCAGCCACTGGGAGCAGTAATTAGTGCCTTAGTTTAGTGGTAATGGGATTATTACTTTTGAGCCTGCTGGTGTAGGTTTGGAGAGTGTAAGTTTTTCATATTTTACGGCTGATTGTTCCTCCCTGACATCTCCATCCTTCTGCCTTTGAGTCTCCAGGGCGCTGGGAAGCTCAGGAGCCCTTGGAGTCAGCTCTTTTGACAGTGTTGCACTCTTCACTTGCTTCCCTTCATTTCAAAACTGAAGCAAACTAGGGTGGAAATTTGGGAACTTCCCTTGGGAGCTCCCTTCCCATGAAGAAATTTGCCAGGCAGGTTACAGTTAATTGGGTATTGTGGTTGTGGTAAGTTTTTTAGAATTACAGAATATAACCTTGAAGTCTTGAGAGTCTATGTCTTAATATGTGACCTGGCTGTTCTTCCTCCTTCTACTGAAAGAAATTGTTAGTAAAGCTTCTTAAACTTGAAAAAATCTTCCCTAGCCCCAGTTAATTTGTGCTGTAAAATAATTATTTTCCATGTAAATCCCACAGTTAATTTCTGTGCTACCAGAGCTCTGTGGGATCTGATGCAGGTGGTGAATTCCAGTCTCTAACCCAAGGGGAATACTCCTCTGAGTCCCTGACTCTGCTCTAAGAACAAGTGCAGTGTCCAGGTTTGAGTGGAAAGGCAGGAGTGTATGGCACACCACCAGCTCTGCCCTGCTCTGTGTGGACTGGGAGAAGCTTCTCTGACAGGTGCATCATGTCTAGAAATAGTACATTTAGTGTATGTAGGAATAAAACTTAAATATGATGAACTTCTTATATCAGAGGCACTTGTGACAGGGCCTGACTGTCCTCACAGCTGTGTTTCAGGAGACACCTTTAGAGTTAAATGGTCTTGTTGGAGTCCTTCCTGCTCATCTTGATGGTGCCCCTTGATTGAGGTGATCTAATTAACAAGTGCTTCAGGAAAAGTCAATATCTGAGGATAGGAAAGGAAAGACAAGGCCTGATTTAGCATGAGATCCAGTTAAAATGTGTCCTTAGGCAGGGACCCAGAGTTGCCTCCACTGCCAGGGCACAGCTGGCAGACACTGCTGATGCTCCGGAGCTGGGGACACCAAGGTGACCAAGGGCAAGTGCTGGACCCTCCTCTGAGCCCAGGGGAGATGGGAAAGCCTTGGCTTGGCTGGATTTTGCCTTCCAGGGAATACTGAGGAGCCTTGAATCCAAACAGCCCGAGGCATGATGTGAGTTAAACCTGGAATGAGGTTCCCGGTGTGAGGACTGTCTCCCATCCCATCAAGCACTGCCATCTATTGACTCCTTCTGTTAGAGCCAGATCGACTTGGTGTTCCAGGGAAACACCCCCGGCCAAGCAAAGCCCAAATTGCCAAAGAACTTGTGCAGAAGAGTCAGACCAAGTGGTTGGATCGAGAAACCAGGATGACTTCTTGCTGTTAGTTCACCTCACTGACTGTGCAAGGAGCCTCTTCCACACAGAGGGGATTAATACAAAGTGTAGTCTGAACAGATTTAAATGATTTGAAAATGCCTCTCTGCCTTTCCTACAGAGAAAGCATCTGCATATTGTCTTTTAATGGGCAGAATTTAGGATTTCTCATCTCCAGACCTCAGTCCTCAGTTGTAGTATCAATCATTTGCTCACTAAAACCCCTTCTGTGCTTTTTGGCCAAAAAAAAAAAAAAAAAAGGACAAAACCCAAAACAAATTGCAGCTCAAAGCTACAGAATCCATGAAATTGTGTGGATTGGAAGGAATTCTTAGAGGAGCTTCAAAGGCCAAAGCCAGCACTGGACACACTCTCCAGTGGGTCAGTGTCAGTCCTGAACATCATCTGCTCATTTCCCTGTGTTCCTGCATCATCTGCCTGGTGTCTGTGGCTCTGCACTTGGAATGTGCTGTCTTGGAGCAGGAGCTCTCCTTTGTGGTCCATCTGTCATTTTTCTGCCCTTCAGGAGCTTTAACAATGCAGCATCTGTAGGCCCAAAGAAACAGGACATTTTGGAGGTGTTATTTCTGCTCCTGGTTGTGCCTGACCTTGTTTTCCCACAATTTTCTCTCCTCTTTGCACTGGTACGCAGCAGAATGTGCAGTGATACATCCTGAGCCACTCTCATGGCATTCCTCCATCTATCCTGGTTTTAATCCTTGATAAATGAAGTATTAAATACTAATGGCAGTAAATGGAAACTCCTGGAGAGATGAAAGTGAGGAGCCCTTCTGCCATTCCTCTTCACTGAACATAATCCTAAATAATGGGATCCAAGTTCAAGCTGCTGTGGACAAGATATTGAAGGATTTTTCCCAAGTTTTTGCCAGTGCATAATACACACTATTTTCCATTTTATTTTTTTTTTAAAGCAGTCATGTAAAGTATAATAATGATTTGACTTAGGAGACTTTCTCCTCCTGTATTAGGTAGAGAGTGGAATGGCCCTTCCCTGTGATCACCCTGGCTTTAATTGAAATGTAATTGTTTACTAAACTATTGCAGCTCAGAGGGAAAATTACTATCATTTGGGTCTGTGGCTGCATCCATTAAAGTCCCCTTGTGCAGGGCCTGACTTTAAGGAGATCAGGAACATTATCACAGATGACACATAAAGCCATTGTCATCACACTGTCAACTGGCTTTGCAGAACCAGTGCAGGGGCAGCAAGAAAGATGGAAATAACTTGGAGAGTGGCTCTCAATTCAGTCACCACTTCTGGACCAGGACAAGCTTGGAGGCTCTGGGTTTGTGGGCATTTTAGGGATTGGAAGGAGAAGAAGGTCATTTGGACTATTCACACTCTTTTCCGATCTCACTGGTACTGTTTAGGAAAAGTTAGGAAGGCTAATCTTGCTGTCAGCTTCTTTTTCTCAGCGTTCAGACTTTGTACCTTGAGCATCTCCTTGGATGGATTCCCAGGCTCTCCACAGAGGTGGTTTGTTCTCACCACCCTCGTGTTACAGCTGAGGGAGGGAAAACATAACTAACTGTGATTTGGTCACACACCAAAGCCCAGAAATGTGTCCTGAGCTGGACTTCTTCATTTCCAACTCCCAGTCCTGGTGTTAACCACTAGCAAAACTGTTCCTAATTACTCCTCTGAAATCCTCCTCAGTTTCAAGAGAATTACATGTTCTCCACCTTGATCTGTGATGTGAACATGAGTAAGAGGGTTCCTGGACTCCTGAGTTCTCGTTCCCAGGGCAGACATGCCTGGCTTCCTTCCTTTCCGTGCCAGCACCCCAGATTGTCAAATTTCTAATTGCTTGTTATTTAAATTAGAACCCTCTGTCTGATTTTTCTAAGTCATCTTATTAACATAAATCTATGGGTGTTTTTGCCCTTTAATTTTTCCTTGTGCTTTATGAGACGTGGGATAAATTCGACTTAAGGCATGAAAGATAAGCTCTGTTTTCAAAAAGGGAATCTTTTTCCCTACTCAGTGGTGCATAATACAGGGATAGGGAGATGAACCTGACTGTAAGGATATGTTTAATTCTCTGAGTCTGACCTTGTATATTGAAATTTTTTTTTAAGTAAACCTGGAATTTGCAGTTGGGGAGTACTGGAGGCATGGGAGGAGATAGGAGGGATTGTCAGCTTTCAGCACAGAGCTGCAGTCAAACCACTGTGGATTTATTGTGTGCATCAGGCAGGAGACAGGAATGACAGGATAAAAGACATGGTGCTCTGACCTGCTCCACTGCAAAGGCAGGGCACGGATTTCTTCCCTTTTTGAGCTCAGTGTGTTCCAGGGAGGTCTCTCTCTCAGCTGTCTAAAGGGCAGTTCCACAGAAAAGAGGAGCATAAGGGCTCATCAGCAGCTTAATGCACACACTGAGGCCACTTCCCTCTCGAGGGGGCAGTAATCCTGTTGTAGTTTCTGGGGAGTTTGGCCTCCTCTTGGTTGCTCTCACATGGCATGGTTGGACAGCAGAGGGTCCCAGGCTGGCCCTGGTGTGGCAGGAGGAGGGGATGGGACATTGCCTGGTGGTGTTACACCTGCAGGGGCTTTTTAGGGGGAGAGCTGGCTCAGCTCCTGAGGATCCACACAGAGCACAGAGCCCCTCGGTTACTCTGCACCTGGAGGGAAATGCCAGGAGTCCCTGAATTTCTGTGTCCAAAATCCACTGAAACCATTCAGGACCAGGGGAGAAACTCAGAGTTTTGCTTCCTGTGTGAGTCCTGGGCAGTGGATTAACAGGAAGGCTGGTGTTTCTGGGGAAGATAAAAGTCCAATGCTGTGTGGTTCTCAGGTGGGAACAGGGAGAACAAACATCTCAGCAAGTTGCCTGGCTCTGAAGTGGGGCTAAATTAGCACAAATCCACGGATTTCCTTCAGCTGTTCCAGATGTTTGTGCCTCCTCAGCCTCTGGGGACACCAGACTGATTCCTCTGGGGTGTGTGAAACCCAGAGAAGGGCTCAGCATCCCAGGGAGGCCCGTGGCAGAAAACCCTGGGATGGGGCCAGAATCCTGGTGCCAGGAAAGAGGAGGGAAGCAGGGGGAGCACTGAAGCAGCTCCGAGCTCCCTGTCCCTGAGCAGCTTTCTGTGGCAGAGACCTGAGCTCTTCTGCTGGTTTCTCCTTGTCAGAGCCCTCCATTCCTCCACTCCTGGGGAAGCAGTGTTGTGCCAGATGAGAAACACCACCAGATCCTGTGTGTTTTCAGGGAGAGAGCCCATGGGAGGAATATTTAACATTTAGGCAGTAAGTAGGGCTAATAGGAAATGCTAATTCACTTTTCATTCTTTTGATCAGTGTATATTGAATGATAATTACAGTGATAGTACTTGGCACTTGTGTAGCACCTTTCAACTGGAGCTGGTAAAGTGTTCTGCCAATCTGAATGAATTCAGGCTTGCAGGCTCTGTGGGGTTGCAATTTATCATGATGCCTTAAAATAGATGGGGAAACTAAGGCATGGGATGATTAAATCACTCCCCCCATCATTCCAAATCTGTATGAAACAGTTGGGACTGTGTAGTAGAGCTGCTGGTCATCATCCTGTGAGGAACAAAACTAACTCAAAGCATCATTTAAAATGGTGACAATCATTCAGACTGGTCAGATGAGTGGCCTTTCCTCTCTAAAATGTTTGGTGGTAATTTCACTATTTAGTATACACTGAGGTGCTCTGTTGTATTTTTATCTGCTGCAGTTGTTTGAATTCCCTCCAGAAGGACAGGGAAACAATCTCAGACTCTCCGTGGATTTTTCAGCAACACTCTTGGATCCCTATCAGCTCTTGAGAGACAAAGGATTATCTGAACAGAAATGCTCATTTCAGAACTCCTGTGAGAAAAACACTGGTAGCATTTCCATCTCTTCCCAGGAAGCCCAAATGCAAACAGCCTGGACTAATTGATAGGCTGACTGGATGTGACTGGTTTTATTGCCGTGGAGTGAATGAAAGGCAGAAAGTAAACAAACCAAAGCTTCAATTTGTTTAAACCTCCAGGCACTGCAAACTCTCAGATTGCTGCTGGTAGCACAGAGCAAAGAGGGCCATTAAAATCCACAACGTGACAGTGTCCCCTTTATTTGTTTCTGGGTCACAGATAAAGGATTGTCCTGCAGATATGAAAGGTAGGATAATAAACACGTTCCACTCTCCCTCTCTCAGTGCAGAAAGCAAGTCAAACAGTGTAAGGTATTGTCTGAATCTCTCAGAGACCTTCAATAGAACATAAGTGCCCATTTCATCTGGACCTTCATCTCTGAACTTTTCCCATTTGGGAATTTGGATTGCTTCAGGTCACGGATATTAGGTATTGTCTTTAATAGTGAATTGATTGCAGTGGAATTAATAGAAATGTGTGTAATTGTCACAGTTCACCCTCAGTAGTTACCAGTGTTTTTCTACCAGGTTTTAAACCAGTTTCTGAGACATATTTTTTCTCACTTAGACTAAACCCTTCTCCCTACCAGGCAGGGCTAGGTCATATTTTGAGCCCTAATTTCTTGGACTGTCATTATGGTGGATGGTTCACATGGCACTGTGTGCTTTGATAGTAATGAGGGTGCAGTGACAGGAAACCATGGAAGAGGTGCCCCATCCCAGCGGGGAGGGATCTTGTCCGTGGTGTTTGCCCCTCTGGAAGTGGCTGACATTGGACTTTAACAGATAGAGAAGAGCTTATGGCCCTTTTCACTGAGCTGGATCGCTGGGAGGTGTTTTGGAGGATTCTCCTTCGCCCCCAAGCCCAGCCCGGCGCTGCCTCGCGTGGCTGTTCCTCCAGGTGGTGACACTGTTGTTCCAAACCCAGCGCAGCTCTTGGAACAGCAGCTCCGGCTCGGGGGCGAGTGTGGATTCCGTGGGCTCAGGAGGCTGCAGCTGGACCACCTGTGCCCCTGTGAGCGCACACGGGAACACGGCAAGGATTCCCGGAGACTTTTCCCAACTTTAGTTGCCATGGAAACAACATTCCCGTTCTGCCCGTGCTGTCCCTTGTGCCGAGCGCTGCGCCGGGGCTGTTTGGCCATCCCGCCCCGCCGCGCTCCCAGCGAGCAGCGCTGGCCGGGGATCGGGGCAGGGGATCGGGGCAGGGGAAACTGGGAAAGCCGGGGGGCCTTTCCGGAGGTGCTCAGGTGTTCCCTCAAGCCTGACCTGTGCCAGCAGCTTGCTTGCCTTTCTCTCCCTCCATAATTCCAGTGAGTCATCCCTCCCCCAGCCTTCAGAGCACCAAGGAAATGAGCTGCATCGTGCCTGTGCTCCCTGAGCATCCTGCAGAAGGATCAGGGTAACCTGCCCTTGACCCTCCCTCCGGTCCTGCCACCTGCAGGATCACATCCCTGTCATTCCCAGCATGTGACAGTCTGACCTGACTGCAGTGACTTTGCTCTACTTGAGTGAACTCCAGGTTAAGCTTCTACTTGACTTTTTAGAAGGTGTCACGTGGAAAAGACAAGGGATAATGGGTGCAAGTCACTCCTGGGGGGATTTGGACAACAGAGGAGAACCTGTCCCAGCAGGAGCAATCAATTATTGTGACAGTCTGCTCAGGGCAGTGGAGGGTTCTCCAGTGTTGGACACTGCCCAGGGCGCAGCAGGACAGGGTGCTGGGCCAGCTTGTCCTGCCCCTGCCTTGGCCAGGAAAGACTGGACTGGGTGATCCTTGTACCTGCCTGCCAAATGGAGAATTTCTTTTTTAAAGATTTGCAGATAGTAATTCGGGTTTTCCTGTTGTTATGGGTTGAAGGAGAATACCTTCATACACCTTGCTAGGAAACCAGAATGTGGTCCCACTGGTGTGGGACCTGGCCCTGCCTCCTCCTGCCTTCAGCCCCCTGGGAATAATCAGCAACTGAGTTAAAAATGGGTAAGGAATAAGTGAGTGACACTTAAATCTGCCTGTTAGAATTGAAATTTCCTGCTGGGTGACAAAATTCTGCTTTAAAGATAGTAAATCCACTGGTAATAATTAGGCAAGAAATAATCACTGCTAAGACCCAAAAATAGGATCTGTCACTTGCTATGTTTTCTTATTATTTTGAGGGATAAACCAGCAATGAACTTAATTTCTGCCCCCAGTTCTTGAGGGATATTCTTTTTGGTTTTTATCTTTCAATGTGACTGGCAGTGACAGAATTGTCAACTTTGCAGTTTCCTGCTGTCCCTCATCACCACCTTCACCACCTCAACCCAAAGATCAGACACAAGGTACGAGCTTAGGAGGAAAAGGAGAGGAGTAAAGGTGGAGAAAAATAGCAGGGAGGATTCTTACACTGGTTTTCATTCCTCTCTAAGCTTTCTTAATCAAAAATTCTCTGAGCTGTGTGTCCTGAGGGATGGAGAAACCCCTGAAAGCAAGGCTGGAACTCCTGTAAGTGTCATATGTAAATTTTTCCATCTTTCCAAAGCTGTAAAGGGAAGGTGAATCAAACTGAAATACTAATTTTCATAAATTATCAGGTTGGGACAAATGAACTTCAGTATTTGCACAATGCCTGGGAAGTGAGGGAGGTAGACTGGGAAAATGCAGGACTGGGTATCATCTGAATTCCAGTTGGTATTCCCCAGCCTTTACAAAAGTGAACATTTCTGTGTGATTGCAGCTGTAATTATTGCTGAATACAAATGTTCCAATTTAAGCCTCAGAAATGTGGGGAAAGTCTTTGGAGCCAAAAGCATCTGCCTGAACCATGAGTTTCATATTTGAATGAGTAACTTTTACTGCAGAATTACACAATGAATCCCTCCATTCCAAAGATAATAATAATTTTTTATTCTAAACACATCATCTACCAACTGCTTTTTAAAATTTATTGGCCTGGCAGCTGGTTTTGTAGAAAATGTGATACTAAAAGCACACAAGATTTGTCAGTGAAAATGAAGCAGGTTGATGTTGATACCTTCCTGTAGACTTGGAGTTGGCCATCAATATTGTGGAGAATGGGGTTGTCTCTCCAGTATTTGCTCTGCTCCAGAGGTTTCACAGGGAAGTGATGCCTGATGGGCAGATCCAGGTGACAACCACGTGCTGCTCCGAGGCCATCAATCAAAGCAGGGAAGGCAGAGATAAAACTCCCTCATTAAACAGTTTCCTCTGGGTCATTGCAGCAGTGGACTTTCAGAGAGCACAGTAATATAAAGGGATTTATGGAGATGGTTTCCTCATCTCCCCTCTGTGTTTACTGCTCCTCTTGGAGAGCCCTGGTCCCTGTTTTACCAGGAGCAATGTGTTTGGATGGCTGGACTGCTGGCACAGGAATGAGCACTTGAGAAGTAATCCTGGCTTTGCAGCTTATCTGTGCATAGTCAGTGTAGCAAATCACTTGGACAGCTCTGCCTTGGAACTCTTTTCCTCTGTGACCTGCCAAAAGCCTCGCTTTTGACAGCATTTCTTCCCTGCTCTCCCACCTCCACCTGCACCCCTCGTTTCCCCCTCCTTGGAAGCTGGGGCTGCCTGTGGATCTTTTAAAAGGCACATTTCTCATGTCTGATTTTGAGAAAGAACTTAATCTGCTCTATGTGAAAAAATATCTTTCTTTTTCTCTGAAATAGAAGGGCAGGTTTCGTTTGTTCAACTATTCATATGTTCTGTACCTGGAGGAAATGTGCTGAGCCCAGTGGTGAGTGACCCCAGCAGCTGAAGTGCTGCCCTGCAGGAACAGTTCCAAAGGGCAGACCTTGAAAGCCCCTGGACTTTTTTAGCCCTTGGCAGAAGCACCAAAGGGTCCTGGCTCAGGATGGCTCTGGCCACATGCCTGGCACTGAGTTACCTCTCACAGCCAGCAGGACCCTCTGGGTAGTTCCACTCATGGACTTTCTGCTCAGGACTGAAGTCTGAAGAACCTGAAGGTGTTTTCCCTTGGATACCTCCTGTAAAAAACTGATAGAAATGATAAAACCCATCGATCTTTGCAGAGTTGGGTTGTTTTTCATGCCTGAATGGGCTCACCAAACATCCAAACAGACATTGCTACCGTGTCCTATAAATTCTTCACTTTATCTTCAGTTAAATCACAACCACGTTTTGGAAGCAGGATGAGTGCAATGAATCACAGTTGATATCGAGTGTTTAAGTCATTATTATGTTACAAAAAGTATTGTTGAAGTTTAAATTTATAGGAGTGTGAATAATTTTCTGTCAGCTGGGGATTATCCCTTTTAATTTAAAAGACACTTTTCTCTCCATATCTCAGGGCTCAGAAATATTTACCTGATTGTGATCTGTTGCTCTCCATTGTAAAATCGATCTCCTGCATGAGAAGTGTGGGAGGGACTGAATGTGGAACTTACTGCATTTATTGAATGGCAGATACTTCAAACTGCACCACGGCAATTGAAGGACTTGTGTTCAAAGTGCTGGGGATGGCTGGGCTGGGGGTCTGCTGGATGTGCTGGATACCTTGAGGAGGGGCAGTCATCCCTGCCAAACAGATTCTGGGCTTCCCTGCATTGCTTGATAAAGGCAAATGGAGTGGTAACAACCCTGGCACGCTGTCGGGTGGTTCTGGTGTTCCCCTCTCCTTCCTGGCTGCATGAAACTCAGTCTCCAAAGCTTCAATTAAACCTAGCTTGCTTAAACCATTAAGGTTAAAGGCCTTATTTTTCTTTTTCATAAATAAGAGTAGGAATGACACTATCCTAGAGGACACATGTTGGGATGCTCCTTCAGATTGTCCTTGATGATCCTCACTGTGACTTGATTAGTTTGTTGCTTAAAGCCTTGCTTGGAGTGTTGTGTCTCTCTCTGTTACTCAGTTTTACTCTTTGCAGGAACAAGCCCCAGAGTGTGGACAGAGTGATGCATCTTGTTTGCTTTCTAAATGGCTGCCAGAATTCCACTAGAAAGCAGCTCCTTGTGCAGTGCCTGCCCTTTGTCATTCAGACACTGCTGGGATCTGCAGGGCCTCTCAGGCTCTTTGCTTGGTCCTGAGGTTGTCAGGACACAGTTTTTCCTTGGCTGCAGTTACCACCTGCCCTGACAGTTGCCATCTCCTGGGTTAACTCCTGTCCAGCAGTGCCAGCTTTGTCTGGGGACCAGAGCTGCTCAGGAACCTGATCTGAGCCCAGTTCTCCAAGGAAGGAGAGAACAGAGGAGAGCAAAGCTCCAAATCTCTTCCCCTGCATTCCGAGGAGGAGGACAGACTTGGGATGGGCACAAGTCTGGTTTCAGGATCTGGAAAGCATCCCCTGCAGGGTGTCCCCTGGTGTGGCCTCTGTTGACCTCCAAGAGGCTGACACTGCCCAGAAGGTGCTCTGCTCCTGGCAGGATTGTCTCCCTAAACACCGAGGAGTTTTGTGTAGAGACAGTTTGTCCTCTGGGTTGGGTGACTCCATCATGCCACTTCAATGAGGACCCTGTTCCACCCCACTGAAATCCCTCCTCAGGTGCCATCCTTGCCTGGCTGCCCCGAGCTGGGGGGCTCCCAGCCCTGCTGTCCCTGGGTGGGACCTGGCTTTGTTCCTCAGGGGGACTTGCATCCTCCCCGTGGCTGTGTTTGCACATCGTTCATCCCTCACTGCTCCATTCCCCTTCTCCTGCCTTCCCAAGGAATATTTGTCTGTCTTGTTCCGAGATGAAATGTTGACAGTGTGATAATTACAGAGCTGTGAACAAATAATCCCGAGGAGTGTGGGTTTGTTTTAGCAGGAGAAGAAAAGAATCCAAACAGAGGAACCAGGTGATCCCTCAATAGCAATGGCTGTCCAACTGTGATTGTCTTCTGCATTCTTCCTGGCAGTTACATTCCTTTATTTGGACTTTATCAATGTCCCACCTGTTCCCTGCCCATGCTACATGCAAGGCATCAGTGCCAGCTGGAGCATCCAGGCCCAGACTTCCCGAGGGTTCCATGGTTTTATTGGAAGTCCTTGGCTAACTTGGAGTTTTTCAGTCGTTCTCTTGGTCAGGGTGAGCTGGCTGGGAGTGACTGTTGCAGAGGCTGGGAGAGGGATCTTCCCCTGGTGGAGAAGAGGAGAAATGGAAGAGTGAGGTTCTGCAAAGAATCATTTTGCTGAATATCGGGGGAAATGTCCCAAATGATGCACAGCTCTGAGAGCTGCCACTCCAGGGCAGATCCCATCACCAAGACAGTTCCAAGAAGATGTGTAAAATCTTTACAAAAACAGAGCTTGGGCAGCAGTCCTTTATAGGCCAGAGGTGGGAGAGGGATGAGATGTTAAATGTTGAATGTGTTGTGCTATGGCTTCTTCACCCTGTGATTTCCTGGTCCTTGCATGGATGAGATTTGCCATATCCATAATTAACCCTCAGTGCCTCTCATTTCATGTAATTCCAGCTTTCCTGACCTGGACAGACCCACCCTGTCCCTTTGGTGACCTGGGGGACAGCAGTGCATCTCCATCTGCTTTTTCCAGTGGGCTGAGCTGAGTGTTTGCACTGACACTGCAGATGTGATTAATGTCTGGCTGTCCAGGGCAGTGTTGCTAAGCACCACTTCCAACACGAGCTGTGTCTCACATTCCAGGGCTGCTTTATGGCCTGGCTCCCAGACAGACCCTCTCATGATCCTGAGTGCTGCATCTCCACATGCCAGAGCACAGGGCTGCCCACAGAGTGGGTGGCAGCAGGAGCTGAGTTCTTATTGCCACCTCTCACGGACACGCAGTGGTTTTCCAGCTGCTTTGTCATTCTTTGGGGTTTTATCCTGATTCCAAGACACTTACACCTCACAGGGGCTTTCCTTGTCCCCACAGAATAATGTTTTAGGGAAACATCAGTCAGAGCAAGTGGTGAGTCCTTACTCTTGCAGATGCCAGGGGAGGTTTAGATTAGATATTAGGAAAGATTTTTCATATCAAGCCTTGGAATGGAGTGCCCAGGGAAGGGGTAGAGTCACCATCCCTGAGAGTATTAAAAATGTGTGTGTGTGGCACTTGAAGTGGTGAACCTGATGGTGCTTGGACTTGATCTTAAAGGTCTTTTCCAACCTTAATAAGTCTTGATCTGCACCTGTCTCGAGGGGCTCACAGGGTGACTGGGAATGGGCCTGAGATTTATCCAGTAAAAGGGACAAACTGAGGGATTTGCACCCACTGGAACAAAGTCATGTGTTCAGCCTCCTCTAAATAGAGGAAGGGTACTTGTCCATCTGGGGGTGCATTTTTGGTGCAGAGGTAATAAACTGGTTTGGTTTTCCTTTGAAGTTCCTCCCCCTCCTGCCCTGCAGACTTTGGGAGCTGCTGCTCTGCATTGCCCCTTCCCTGGGGCTGCATTGGGCAGGTCTGGCTGATTGGAGCGAGCTGACCTTGGCCACGGAAACAGAATTTGGGGTTGTTGGTTGCAAAACTTGCAAGACTATCATTTCCTGAGGTTAACTGCAGGATTCTCATGAGTTTGGGGATTGCTTCCACTTCAGGGTTGACACTCCCCTGCCTCCCGTGTGTCCAGGTTCCAAAGGGACCCTGTGCAGGCACTGTGTACCCCAGCAATGCACTTTTTGGGGAAGGGAATTCCACAGGGGCCGTCTGCTCAGTCACCTCCTGGACAGAGCCCTTCATCACAGCTGGCAGAAGCACAACTGTGTGGCAGGAAAGCAGCTGATAAGCCCAAAGTCCAAATCAGAAGAGCTGACAGAAACAAATGACATGTGAAGTGTATGAGAGGCTGCAGACACTTCCAGCCCGTGCCTCTTGCACTGAGCAGATGAAAAATCCTTGATCCATAAAGGTCACTGCTACCCAGAGATTCCCTTCCTTCCCTGTTTCCCAGCCAGGAGACCCCTCAGGGTGTTCCTTCTGTTCTTGGGCTTCTGAGAGACGTGTTTGAGTCCTAAACTGTGCTGGTCTGGCCTTTCTTGGGTGCAGCTCTGTGCAGTCATGTTCAACCAAGGGAACTTTGGTGTCTTTACCCGGTAACAAACAGTACCAGGTGCTGCCCAAAACACATTTCTCTTTTGTTCTGAAAGCCAGGGCTAACACTGGGAATTGTAGAAATGGTTAAACTCCCTTTTTTGGTGCATTTTCAGCTCTAATAGGATGCTTAGTGTTGGCACACCTCTACTTGGTTCACAAATACAGGTGTTAATTATCTATTCAGTGGAACCTCAATAAAAGGGTATTTCCACATGCTGTGCAAGAGCAGAAAAACCCCTCCAAACCCAATTTCAGAATGAAATTAAGTTTAATAAAAAAAATAATTAAATAAGGTTCTAAATCTCAGAATAAGGACATGTCTGGTAGAAAGGATTTGCTCCCAATTTTATACCTCTGAGCTTATCCCTGATACACCAGAAGACGTGGGCACCCAGTATGAGGAGCTGCACTCCACATTTGTACTGCCAGCAAGTACTTATTTATGGCAGTTCCCTTATTATGAGTGGTGAACAAATTTCTGATGTCCTCTCACGTCCTCTGGAGTTCAGATTTGCTTGAACTAAAACAAAGAGATGTGGAAGAACTCTAAAAATAACCCCATCTGTTCACAGTTCTTGTGATCTGTCTTTGTGGGGGTTATTCTGTGTGGGTTTGGGGTGAGAGCAGCAGGCAGGGCTGTGTCTCTGTCCCAGTCAGACCAGTGCTCTCCCAGTGCCCCAATTCAGACCCTGACACTTCACCCCCTGTGTGCTTGCCCAGCCCTTCTGCCTGTTTTCCTGGCTTAGAAAACACAGAGAGCTGCCAGGACTCTTCCAAAGAGAGCTGCTCATGATGCACCCAGCTTGATTTATTGATATATCATTTTTTAAATTTGATCTCCATTGTGTTTCCATGGTGCTGAATTTTTACCTTTATAACTTTATCATGTGGGTTTGCTGTGAATGAACATTATTGGTGTGGGAGTCAGTTCCAGACATGACATTTGCATCATTCCTTTATGTTTAATGAAACAGGAGCTCAGGGTTTTGCTGTCATTAACACTTTGTTCAGATTTGCCCCCCTCCCTTTTCCTCTCTTCTTTCCGGTATTTGTCTTGTTGCCCCAGGGTGTGTGGAATTGCACAGTTCCTGCAACTCAAAGGCATATGGTGCTGATGGGTTTGCACATATGCTTTATAAATATTGTAATATTAAAGGTATTCAAACATTACAATGTAAGATTATTTCCAGGTTCTAGAGTAATTGGAAATGCCAAATTTGATAAGGAAGAAGGATTAACAGGAGAGTCCCACCTTCCTCCATCTGCAGTGAGATGGTGGCATTGGATTTTGGGGTTGCCAAATGTGTAAGAAAAGAGCCCAACTCACAGCAGATTTCATTGTGCTGTTCTGAATTGTGAATTTTGAATCGTGTCATCCTGTTTGAGCTGAAGTGGCCATGGTTGTGATTAAGCCGTTCCTCAAAAGGATTTGTTTTGTTTTCTTCTGCCTTCATTCTTTGTGCCTTATTATAACTTCAGTCAGCTCTTGTGATTAGTGATTGTACTCCAGGCTGGAGGATGTCAGAGGCAAAGCAGCAGAAACAAAGCAAGAAAAGCAGTCAAAAAGTGCAGTCACTGCTCATTGTTGCTCTGTGTGTTGCCTCATCCTTGGAGGTGTCCAAGGCCAGGTTGGAGCATCCTGGGCTGGTGGAAGGTGCCCCTGCCCATGGCAGGGGGTGGCCCTGGATGGGCTTTAAGGTCCCTTCCAACCCAAACCGCTCTGGGATTCCTACATTTTCCTTGCCAGGCTTGGTGAGTTCTGTGCCACACTGCTCTGGGGGCCCTCATGGACTGTGTGGGGCCACACTCCTCACCACAATGGTTGTCTCTACTCTAAAGACCCTAAAATATCTCCTCTTGCTCAGACCTTAGGCAGTGCAGTGGATGAATTTATAGACTTAGTACCTCTGTAATATTTTAAAGGATATTTCCTGATTTACTGTATCTGAAGGGATTTGGGGCTCTGCAGAGTTCTATTTATTGTCATTTCATACAGACTATTAACTTCTGAATGAAACCTTTCTCAGTGAGTAGTTTAATCTTTGCTAAGATATTTTTACCAGTGGTAAATGCTGCCCACACACAGGAAGACACAATTCTGCCCTAGACAGCTCTCAATAGAAACTTAAAAGTGTATCAAGAACAAGGAATGCAAAGGGCAATGCTTTAATTACCAGAACTCCCAAGAATGCAGCTGTGCTAGAGGAGGAGGCAGTGTTCAGAGGGTGGGATTAGCCTTGTTTGTCTGCAGATCAGAATCAAATGTTGTTTAAAGTCCTAAATGAAGAAGACGTGGATGATGTCCTTATGATCTCAGCAGGAAAGCTTGGCGGTCACACCCGGGGTCAGATTCTCTCTCTCTTATATTTCCACAGATTAATTCCTCTCTCTTTTTTTCTTACCCCGTCTAAAAATTACAGAAGGTAGTAATTCACACCTGAAACTTTCTGATCTCTGGTGTGCACTGTGGAGGTGCAAAGTATCACTACAGCAGCATAATTTATCAGCATTAAAATCTCTGACATCTCCTTCTCCCAAGGAAGCTGGCAATGAAAACAGAGAATGGCTCAGTGTGTTCTCCTTCTGGTGGCAATGAATGTAAAAACAATGGGAAGCAGAAGGAAAGTAATGTCTTACTGCAGCCCTAAATTCTCATTTCCAAATCCTGCACGAACTGTGCAGCAGTTCTGGAGAGGTGAAATACAGGATGCAGGAAGAAGGCTGTCATCATTTGCTGCAGAAAGCATTTGGGTTTGTCCTTAGCAATTCCCTGTCCACAGTTCAGAGCTATTCCTGGATGGAAGAAGTGGCTTGATTACACAAGGACATATTTGGGGGTGGGCTGGCAGTGATTAAGGAAGTCCAGTCTCTCACTTCTGGGCCAAAACCTGCCCACCAGTGGCATTTAGGGAAATATCCTTGACTTGCCAGTTGTGTGGGTTTGATTTTTCCTTCGCAGCAAATATTGGCCAGTCTCCACAGCAGGGAGCAGAGGCCTGACCCAGCCAGAGGAACAAGAGTGTGAAGAGTTGCTATGATGAGTATGAAGCTGATAGCACACTGATACGATGAGTAGGAGGCTGATACCGCATTGATATGATGAGTAGGAGGCTGGCCAAGGTCTGAGTACCACGGGAAACATCCTAACAGTGCTCTGGATAATGCAAATCCTCACATTTACTGTTTCACAGTCAGGTTCCTCTGCACTACAGGAGTTCTCTGAAGGTATTTCTCATGGCCAGAACACTTTTGAAAAGGCCTTGGTTGTCTCGAGCTTTGTGCGATGCCGAAGTGTCCAACCTGATGGGCTGGGGAAGCACCTGGTGCTGCTGCAGTCATGCACACAGCTCCTGGAGGAACAGTCAGTGCACATGAATGCATGTTACATACCTCCTTTGTAAGCAAAGTGGCACTTCATAAATGTGAGACACCTTTGCTTATCAAGATGCTTCAGATTCTTGGTGCACTTACAAACAAGAGAGTCACTTCCACAAGAGCTCCGCAGAGCTCCCGGGGAAATTGTGCAGCTTGAGACAGACATAATGTGAGCAGTGAGTATCCTGAGAGGTGGGAAGGAGTGTTTAAATGGCACGGCCAAATGACAGGCTAGATGGAAGTGAGACTGTGATTATCTTCCTGCCAGACATATAAAGGGCATTCATTTACAAAAGGGAGCTGTGAGGATCCATTCCTGGGTGTTGACTGGAGAAACTCCCAAGGCTCCTGCCTGGAGCAGAGGGTGTGCTGTGGGCACGTCTGGGATGCTGGTATGGTACCCAGTGGAGGGACACCTGGTCTTCTCACATTTCTTTCCTTATGCATGTCAAAATCTGTGCTTGATCCAGTGGATATCTTCCCCTTTGCCAGAGGATGAGGAAAGAGGCAGCGTGTGCAGAACATCACATTCTGCAGGGATTTGCTGAGCTGTTGATATGGAGCTGATTTATTTTTTTAGTATAAGGGTCTGTAAAAGGAACACTCCTTCAGGCTTCACCCCAAAATCCTGGTTTCTTTTTAAAATGCTCCCCCCCTTTCTCTGGCCAACGTGCTTGACCCTCTCAGCCTACCCTCACATGCTGTACATGCTGGCCAGCACAGTAGTGTGATACTTTTATTGCCTTATTTAGCAGAGAGATTAAATGTAATGTTCAGATTATGTAGAACATTAACTCCTAACAATAAGCAAATAACACATTAGAAGCTTTGCTATTAAAACGTTTAGTGCTGGCTTTGCTGTGGAGCACTCCAGGAGCCCTGACTGATGTTCCGTGAGCGAGTAGGCAGGAGGAGCAGGAGCCGTACGCTCAGCCAGGCTCTCTTTCTTTAAAGGTGGTGCCCGTAGCCCGGAGGTTTGGGGTGGCTTTAGGGGAGATGTGTGGGTGTCCCTGACCCCCCGAGCCCGGCCGTGCCAGCCCTGGCTGCACATGCTGGGGGCTCGGAACAGGTCCCGGCGCTCTCCGTGCTCTGCCGCGTGGGTGGCGAGAGCCGTGGGCGGCCGGAGCGCCCGGCCCGACCTCTCCTCCCTCCAGGAGCTCTGAGATGTGCCGGGCTTGTCTCTCAGACAGGATTTTTATGTGAGCTGATGGTTGCCAGGGCAACGCAGGCTTCGGGGAGTCTGGCGCCGCCGCAGCGCCCCGGCCTTGGGAGCGCTGGGAGCAGATGTTGGCTGGGAGCTGATGCTGGATGCGAGCTGATGCTGCCTGGGAGCTGATGCTATCTGGGAGCTGATGCTATCAGGGAGCTGCCCACACCGCTGCTACTCGGGCTGCGGAGGAACTGCCCGGCTGCTCCGCTCCCCCGCTCCTGCCTCGCTGTAATTTGGTATTCTTGTCTCACCCCACAGGGGTTCCTCAGCCGTCGGCTTAAAGGCTCCATCAAAAGGACAAAGAGCCAGCCGAAGCTCGACAGGAACAGCAGCTTCCGGCACATCTTACCTGGGTTCAGGAGTGTGGACCATGAAAGGTAAGGGGACGTTTCGTGGAGGGGCGTGGGAGACAAGGAGGGTATTGATTTCTCCAGCTCTTGTTAATGCCTTGCTTATCTTACTCGGAGCAGGGGCCACATCCCTGATAGAAGTCGACTTGGTTAATTGCAAGAGGGGTAGTTTTAATTTGTTGGTGAGGATGCAGTGCAAGCCCTCCCTTTTCAGGTTAAATACCAGGTGCAGAGAAGCCTGTCTGCTCTGCTTTCTCTTCCCCAATAAATCCTAACTTGATGCGCCAGCACGTAAATAGCACCGAGATGCAGCAGCCGGTGCAGGTGAGGGAGGAGGGCAGGGATGCTCCCGCACAGGACTGCACTGAGCACAACTGGGTTACACACGGAATGGACAATAACAGGGAACAATAACAACCGTAATCTCCCCACATCCCTCTCCCCCCTCGCACACGTTCCGCTCAGCATCGCCCCCGGCTGCCGTCGGCACACGGACAGGGATCCTCGGCGTGTGGCCGGAGCTGCCGTTCCTGGCTGAGCCATGACAGGAGCCCTCGGTCCGGGAGGGATGCGCTGCAGGAAATGTGCAGATGGAGCTGATAAGGCATTTGGGGTGGGATGGCCAGTGTGGGAGCACATTGCAAGCGAAATAAAAGAGAAAAGAGACCATGGGTTTAGTCTTCAGCTGGTTAGGAAGTGCAGCAGCTCTTCGGTGGGTTTGTGTGTTTTTGTGTGTGTGTATTCATGTCGGTGTGTGCACCGTTCGAGGGAAATTTATGTGTAAATTCACATGCAGATCAAGGTCATGGTTGGGTAAGACAGATTCCATTACCAGCCATGGAAGCAGACTAGTGGTTTGCTTCCAAAAGGAAGATCTTTCAAGCTTGCATGAATCATCTTGGGGAATGACAGAGATATTGAAGTGCCAGGAAAAGTCTGTGTCTGAGAATTGCGCCGGGTTGGACATACCCTGATGTAACCAGTTCACGACAGAGGCATTTTCTAATACCACGATTGTACTTCAGAACACATTGAGGAAATGCTTCACTTTTAAAAGCAGTGACAACTTTTACTTTGTTTTAGCTGTACTCATTTAGTGGAGGGGCCATGAGCTTCCAAAGCCCACAAATAATTGTCAGTCTGGATTTTTCCTTACCCGAACTACTTCAGTCTCCAAACGTTTTTCCTTCTGGATTCTGCAAGTGAAAGGATTGTGTTGGTTAGTGCAGAGTGAGAGCTCAGGGTTACTGCCTGGGAAGACAGAGTTGGTCTGATTCCCGTGTTGCAGTTTTCCCAAATGCTCGAAGTAGGGCACTGTGTTCCAGAGGGAAGTGAGTGGAGTTGGGCTTCTCCCGGGAATCTGCCTCCAGTGCTGCTGCCTCGCTCAAAGAACAGGCAAATTAGGCAATGTTTTCTTTCTACCTGGAGGAGCTTTGTTGTGTTCAGTGATTTGGCAGGATGGGAGCTGAGAATTAACTGTTCTGGCCAGCCCTGCAGCCAAAGTCGTTTTCCCAAATTAAGCCTTGTTGTTTCCCTGCCCTCCCAGCACAAGAGCCCGGAGCTGGCTGGGCTCTGGGAGAGCAGATGTGCTGCAACTTCTCCTCAAAGATGCTCACCAAGTGCTGCAGTGCATTTTCAGGGGAGAGCTTAAAGGATGGCTTGGGGGAGTGGTGACACTTGGCAGCCTCGAGTAACACTCAAGGATCTGCTTCCTTGAGAATGAAAACGTGAAAGTGAACAATACCTTCATCATCCCTGGGATTGTACTTTCTGTTAGACAGGTGTCACTCAGGAATGCACTCCCTCTGTGCCCACAGACTTGCCCTGAGCTGGAGGGGTCACTCAGGCAGTGGGTTTTGACAGCAGGCTCTCAGTGCCACAGCAGTGTCACACCTGCCTGGTGAGCAGAGGACAGCTCAGCCTTGGGGACTGCTGCTCCCAGAGAGGTAAAAGAAAAGCAGCAGCTGGGCCTCTCTGTCACGCAGAGAGGTTCTGGTTACAGAAGATCATTTTGTCTTCCTGAACATTCCCATCCCATTTTATATGAACAATGTATAGAAAAGGGCTCGAGTCTTTCAGATCACTCTGGGGCATTTTCTGCTGTGCTTGTCTTGCTTGTAATCTACGAACAGTTTCAAAGAAGCATCTGGCATTAGAATATTTGCCTCTTAAATATTTGATTCTTGACTCCATCTTGTATCCAAGCTGATTGTTCAAGAACCACTCCTTTGCTCATGGAAGTCACCATTACAACACCCTTCTCTTCTGGAGCTTGGTCCAATTTTTGCAGGAGATGCCACTGGGAGAATGAATAGTGCAGTAAATGCAGTCAAAACCCTCCAGGTTGAAATACTGAGCTACAGTAGATGATAAATGCTTCTGTTATTTGGCTTCTTTGTATCTAAATTGGGACTGTTCCTACCTCTTAGTTTCTTTATTTTCCTTTCATGTCCTGTTTCTCCTGCAGATGTGTATGAATATATGAAATACTTGAGCGGTGCACATACATGTTCATACAGATAATGAGGTGGATGTGGCTTGTGTGTGGGGCAGAGGATATAAACAAGCACATCTCTGCTTTTTATCCTGTGTTTGGTTAATGCATGCATTTAAATACATCACACCAATTTAAAATGGAAAATTATTACCTCCTGCAATAGGGAGACAGATGTACAGGGTAAGGAAAACAAGGAAATAACAGTAAACATTGGAAAAGTCACAGAATGTCTCAGTGGCTGCAGCTCACACCACGGCGGGTGTGTTTGGAGCCACTGTGAGAAGCCTGGCTCAGTAAAACCTTGGCCAAACATTTTTTTCTCCATAAAGAACATCTGAAGAATTACTCAAAAGTGTCATGTTGGAAAAATACACTGGTTATACTCAGCAGAGCTGATGTTTGTGGGGAAAACATGGTTGTTTCTCATGGTATTGGGGTTTATGTTGACTGAGAAGAAACCTCTTGTTTGAAAAAAAGCTGGAATAAGGGTTTGCACATCTCTGAATTACTGTGGGGTCCGCAGGGATGTAGTTGGATGAATTTTGCCAGCCTTGTGTATATTGGTTTTTCTCTAGAACTCCTGTTCCAGCAACAGCAATAAAATTATTGATTGAGAATAAAAGAAGCAAAATCAGGGCAAGTGTAACTCACATTCTGTATGAGAGATGCATTAATCTGGTACAGTCAGAGTATGTAAATGTGAGATCTGAAGGAGGATTGTGAGATGAGTGTTCCTTTCAATTTGCTGGCTGGTCACATTGCTTGTTAGAGCTAAAAAGGGTTCCAAAAAGTGGCTTTTCGCTAACAACGTCTCCTGCCTCCTGATTTAATACAACAGCTCACTAAATTTTTATCATGGAGCACTGAGTGTTTGGCTTTGTAGTGGCCCCTGGAATCAGCCAGAGATCAAGCATTTGGCAGATGAATTTTTCTTAATTGGATCCACATTTCTCCTACAAAATTTGTGATGGAGAAAATTCCTGGTTTGGACAGGGGACACAGAGAGCAGAGCCAGAGGACTGAGAGGAGGTTGTTCTGCTCCAGTTGCTAATTGGTGGTGGTGGTGCATTTCTGGTTGTTTTCTCATAGTGGGACAGGAGAGGGCAGGACCACAAAAAAGTGTCACTCTGTGGGACAGATACTTCCAGACTGTCCTGATTTGGTGGGAAATGGGTACTCTGGGGAATGCTGTGTTCTGATGTCATCCCTGAGTCGGTTGTTCCTGGGGACATTTCCCCTCAGTGCCCCTAGAATTCATTTCATGCTAAGGGACCCTGGATTACTAACATTTGTGATTATTTTGCAAGGAGTTTTTTTATAATTCTAGGAGATAACATTCTATTTAAGCTTTTATTGGCACTACAAAAGCCTGAGCATATGGCTGATTGTTAAATGAGCCTCAGCCTTGGAAGGGGTACAGCCCTGCATTCATAACAGACTTGCACTGCTGAGACTTCCTCTTTAAACTACTTTTTGTCTTTAGCCCATCCAGAGTTCTTGCTTATAACCCACAGGGGGAAGAGGAGTTGTACAAGGCAGGAACTGCAGCACATTTAATTCCTAATGTAGTGCCCATGCTGCTGTAGGGGTTTTCCATGAGCCCAAAGCTTATTTGGTGCACCAGAAGCTGATGAATGTCTGTGCTCTTGAAGCAAACTTAGTTTGTGTGTTCTTTGATATCTGATTATCATTTATTTATTTCCAACAAACCTGGTATGCCAAATATTTTTAGGCATGATGGAATTGGTTAAGTTTGATGAGAATATGGTGAGTGCTGCATGACGAAGGATGAAGTTGCTCTATTTCCTTTGGAATTGGGAAGAGGAGTGACTCATCCTGCAGAACTAGGGCACTGGCAGACCCCAGATTGCATGAAGGGCTTTTAGATCTGTGCGAACAAGTGCTGGAGAGCTGCCTTCTCTTCTGGCTCCATGTTTAAATGGCGTTACCCAGGGAAGCTTTCTGAGTGGGAACTTACACGAATAGGGACAGCATGAAGGGTGGCACCAGCAGCACCCCAAGTTCAGCACCCAAGGCTCTGGCTTTAATTGTAATGAAGATACTTTGAGGAAACACTGTTCAGTTTGTATAGGGAAGCCATTCACTACTGTCAACAGTGACTGAAATGCAGAATAAAGCATCTTTCAAAGCCAGGAGCATCCAGCAGGTACCAATGGGAGGTGTCTGAACCTCTTCCCCACGGCTGAGGAATTCAGCAGCTTAAACGTTCAGGGACAGCCTCAGAATTCAGACTGGCCTCACAGAGCTACCTGCATTATACCAAGGCTGCTTTGTCCTGGAATATGCAAATCAGCCTTTTCATGGGGTTCCTTTGCAAAATATTTCTTGAACCAGAAAGTTAATTACTGATCTCTAATTAATGGCTCTGTTAGGAGGCTGGAAAAATCAGAGAGACACTTTGAAGGAGAGATGCAGGAGGAAATTACCATTTCTTCCCAGAAACTGTGATGTTCCTCATCTTCTTCTCATGGTATTAGAAGTTTTAGAAACTGGTATTCAGATATTCATAAAAGGAGAATGTTGTTAATAGAAAAAGAAGGTTTTGGGCAGGGGTGTTTTGGGAGGCATTGCAACAAACACAAATCATTTAACAACCCCAAGAGGGTCAGAGATGGACTGAAAACAGTGTGGGGCTCTTCAGCTTCTCCAGCAAGATCTCAACCGTTCCTCCTGTTAGTTTGGCTTTTGCACATATGTGTGAATTTGTATCTGAGGCTGCCTGAGATACACACATTCCTCATTCTCAGAGAAATACAGAAACACTTCCTCTTACCCTGCTTCCTTCTTGATCAGGGGTCATGGCTAATATCTTCCAGTAAAGACCACAGTAAGTCCTAGAAATTCTTCAAGCCGTAAAAAAATGTCCAGGGAAGGGCTGAGAAGGTGGAGTTCTTCTGCAGCCTTCCTCCCAGGTCCCTGCTCCCTGTTTCCCCAGCAGCCTGGACACACAGCACCGTGGCCCGTGGGCTGTAGACTCCTCTTGAAGTCACAGAGCAAAATTATAAAATCCTTCCTGCTTTGGCATATGCAGCACTGCTGGGATAATTGGCTTCATGCATCTTACAATTAGCTTGCAAAAATATGTTTTGCATCCCTGACCTTTTCTCTATAAGCAAGGCCATTGTTTCCCTGTCCTGCTTAATTACAAAATAGAGTGTTGTGTGAGGATAGAGATGACATCGTTGTATCGCCGGCTCTAATTTGACGAGACATCGTAATGGGGAGTTTTCATACCGAGGGCACTGAATTAGTGTAGCGTGAAGCCACATTTCTCTAAACCTACTAAATAAGGAGAAGTTAATTTTATGCTCTATCTTTTTGACGTTTGCAATCAAAGCATTGTATTCCAGCTGCAGATGGTTAGCGCGTGAGGGATGTTTGGGAAGCGCCGACAATCGGAAGGCATTGTCTCCGCAGCGCAGGATGAGGCAGATTAATGGGCGCAAGGCTGCTCGCTTTCATTTGCCCGCTCTCCCAGCCTCAATACGCCTTTTTGACTCTTGTGGCCACTGCCTGGCAGCGCTGACGCGGTGCCTCAGTGCCGGGGGCCCAGCGCACAGCGGTGTGCCCTGGGCACAGTCCCGGGGCGGGGCGCGGTCCCTGCGCTGTGCCCACTGCCCTGCGCTGTTCCTGCGCTGTGTCCCGCTGTCCCTGCGCTCTGTCCCCGCTGTCCCTGCGCTGTGTCCCTGCGTTGTGTCCCGCTGTCCCTGCGCTCTGTCCCCGCTGTCCCTGCGCTCTGTCCCTGTGCTCTGTCCCCGCTATCCCTGCGCTGTGTCCCTGCGTTGTGTCCCGCTGTCCCTGCGCTCTGTCCCGCTGCCCTGCCCGTCCCACGCACACGCCGCTCCTCCACCCCACCAGCTCCGCGTGTCCGCACACACCGCTCTCTCTGCCCCCGCCCCGCCAGGTCTTCCTGGGCGTGCATTTCAGTGCAATTACATTAGCATTGCTCTTCACGTCAATAAACGCAGGGGGAAAGGGAAAGAAAATGCCATCACTGCAGCTTTTCTACCAGAGGACGCTTTCTGTTCCTTCCAGACTCTTCCCTTTGTTGTTTTAATTATCATTTGATTACCACAGATACTAAGATACTTCTACCCTGGGCTTGAACATCTCTTTCCACTCTTACACGCCTTCCACTATACCCTGAGCAGCCTGGCCTGGGGAAGGCTCCCTGCCCATGGCAGGGGCTGGACAAGATGAGCTTTAAGGTCCCTTCTAAGCCAACCCATCCTGGGATTCTGGCACACAGTGAAAAGTGCTCATGATGAAACCATCACTTGTCCACTCCTTCTTTTCCCAGCCCGCTGCCTCCTGCCCACGTGTTCCGCTTCCAGCAGATCCTGGCATCACACAGTCTTGGGAAGCTCAGCAAGTGATTCAATGGGAAATTATTGTTTGAGGGGTGATTTCTGTTTGAACCACATCCTGTAGCTGCAGAGAAGCAGGGAGATGGCAGAGCAGGGACTCCCCTTGCTCTGGCAGTGTGCAGCAGCATTTGACAGGATATACCTGCACGCTCAGTTTCTGTCCCTCACTCTCTGTGGCCACGGGGGAGGGATGTCCACTTGGCATCTGCTTCTGTTTTTCCATCTTCCATGGAATTTCCCATCTCATAGGAGCTCACTGGCTCACGTTTTGCTGTCCTCTACTCTGCCATTCCTACTGCCATTTAGTGTTAGCAACAAATGGCTTTCTCTTTTGGAAGAAAGAAATCATGTTTTTAAAAAAAATGTTGAATCCCAACCTTCACCCTGTTCTTTGTTGAAACCTTGCAAAACCTTGATTGGAAAACCTGCGTGAGGGACAAAGAGTTGCCTGTGAACATAAGAGTGAGGAGGAGAAGGTTTTCAAGCCTTTGTTCAGTGCTGGGAGAGGCTGATGTCTGACGTGTGTACCTTGTTATCCCATTTTGCCTGGCAGTGTTCGGGCACCAATATCCACTGATTGTAGCTGGAGGCAGCAGCCCCAGCTCACTGCTGGCTCTGGGTTGTGCACAGCACTGGCTGTAATGATGTTCAAGACTTGTGAATACAAAATAACTGTCAAGTTCATCCATCAGCTGGGAGGGAATTAAAAACCAGACTGAGGGAAAATACACTCCTCTGGCCTTCCATTTACCTGACTTTTTAATAAAACCTTGTGCTATGGAGCCTGAAATGATTATTAGAGAGATTTCAGGTAGATTGTTCACATATGGATATCTTCTCATGATGCTGGTATTGTGGTCTTGTTTATCTGGTTGGCAGTGTTTGTAATTTTCATTTTCAGTACAATACAGAATATCTCGTTTAGGTTCTCCTCCACAAAATTCAGGTCAGGTGTGATGGAAAGAAGCAAGAACTGATCTTAATTGAATTAAACCAGTGCATTTGAGCTGGAATTAAAGTGTAATTTGTTTGAAAATACTGAACTGATTGGAATTAAAGCCAGAAATATGAATTTAGCTTTAATCCACGCGTGTTATGTAAGTAATTATATGAGAAAGGGATGTGGCGTGCCTTGGACGTGATTGATGGAGTGCAGGAGGGTGGTGGTCCCTCATTCCAGAGGATGTAAATGTCTTAGGAATTATAAAGCCAGAGCTTTTATATCAGACTGTCCCCTTTGCTCACATTTACAGATGTGTCTGAGATCAAGCTGGCCCTGTACCCCCTCATCCCCCTCCTGACCCCTCTCCATAGGAATCCCTCTGCAAGGGGCTGTGGAGGTTCCTGGATGGTTTACAGAACTCAGCTCTGTGTACCTTTAATTATTAATACTCTGCTCTCCTGGCTGTGTGTGGAGATTTGTTCCATCAGGGATGTGTTTGTTGCTGTATCGTAACACTCACATGATGTGGATACACAGAGGGAGAGAGAGAGAAGGATTTCTGTATTGAATTTTTTTTTTACTGAGAGCAAAATTTTTACCAGTGCCTGGCTTTTGAGGTTTGAAATGAAAGGCTGAGGGCTGCTCTGCTCCCCTTGGCTCTGGGGTTTGTCCTCTGCCTGAGCAGGAGCCTCCTGGTACCCAGGGCAGGTGCCAGTGGGATGTGACATTTCCCTGGTGAGGGTTAATGTGCTCCTGCATCACCCCCTGCTCCAGCACAGGGCACTGGGATTGTCCCCAGGCACAAACACACCAGGGCAGGGTGACCACACATCCTTTGGAGGCTTCCTCAGTCATCCACTTCTTTGGAATCTCTGACATGGAGCCTGGAGTGTGTGTGTGTGATATGTCTGGCATGTCCAGTCACACTACAAAGTGTTTCTTGCTGCCTTGTGACAGCTGCACAATTTTAGTCGTGGTTAGTGCTGAATACAGTCAGAAGACCATTTGGATTCCAGTTACCAGTTGCTTGATTTTGGTGGTACCTGGATCAAGAGGTTCAGCTGTAAGGGAAGGGACACCTGCAGTGGGTAATGTCTCCTGGATTTTGGCATTCTGGAGCAGTGGAGGAGACTGAGGCATAAAATTTGCCTGGTTATGAGCTCTTTTTTTTAACCTTTTGTGCTTTTAGAATGTGAGGTTTACATGGTTTAAAAACACAAGGCAGTGTTTTTATTTCTTTTGGTACATGATGAAATTGTGGCTACAATGCTGCACCTCAGTGGTGTGAGTGATGACATGGCATTGCCCGTGACTGCCCTGGGCTGGGGCATTTCCTGCTCTCTGCTGGTGCTCTCAGTGAAGGTGGGAGGTCTTGTTGAGTGTGTGTGGGGGTGAGCAAAAAGGGTTTGTCCAGCAGTGGAATTGTTGGAATGACAGGGGCTGTGTCCTGGGGGTGCCCTGGGGTGTCCTGGGGGTGTCCTGGGGGCGTTGTGATCCCGGGGGCACCTCCAGGAGCTCTGGGGGCTCCCTGTGCCTCTCCTGAGTGGGATGTCACCTGCACAGAGCTCTCATCAGGAACCCTCTCCAGCTCACCCCGAATTAATTAGTCACTGCTGATCACCCAGACCCTGTGGATTAGGGAGCAGGGAGCAGGGCTGGCAGGGGGCGGATGGAAGACGGAGCAATTTGGATTGCAATTAGTATTTCATTTCTTCCCTTACTCTCTGTTTGCTTAAATTGGAGATTGTGGGTTAGAACCAAGCGAGGATTTACATCCCAACAGTGGAAGTTCCCTGTGCGCCAGAAACCAGCAAATCCACTGCAGTCCTTAAGCTTCCCAAAGGGATCAAACACTCAGCCAGTCTGTGCAGCTGAAGTGTCAGGGGAGCACATTTTGCTTGGAAAATGTTGTGAGGGAGCAGCAGTGCCTGGTGTGCCAGAGCAGAACCTTCTCCAGCAACAGCAGCAACTGGAAGTTGTGTCTCTCCATCCTGAGGGAAGGGCTGGAGCTGTGTCAGGGCAGGGTCAGGTGGGGTCTCAGGACAAGGCTCTTCCCCCAGAGGGTGGTGGGCACTGAACAGGCTGCCAGAGCTCCAGGAGGGTTTGGACAGTGGGACAGGGTGGGATTGTTGGGGTGTCTGTGCAGGGCCAGGGCCTGGACTGGATGGTCCTTGTGGGTCCCTCCAAATTCAGGCTATTCTTTGATTCTACAATCCATTTTCAGTCTTCTCCCCTTTCTGTCTCCTGAGTGTGTTCCTTTCCAGATTCCTCTCTAGGGATGACAGCGGGACAGATCCCATCTGGGTGAGCAGCCCCACAGCAGCCAAGGTTACCCCCAACCCACCTGTCCCAGGGAGTGCAATTTGAAGTTCAGTCATTACAACCCCATTACCAGGAGCTGGGAACTGCTGCACCAGTGAGACTGTGTCTAATGTGGGAACCTCAGGGGGTTTTTGATTACACCAGTAACCACAGTCTGGGTCACACTTTGCAATAATTATCCTGATGTCTGAGAGGTTGTTAGAACATCCCTGGAGGAAGGGGCCTGGTTGCATCAGAGAAGAATTTAGAGGTATATGCTGGCAAACCTTCAGCACTAGAGATTTATTTAAGTTAGTTCTTTTAATTGCTTTCCTGTATGCCTGTTCTGTTCTAAGCTCTCTGAGCCATTCAGGGAAGTGAGTTAGCTCACATTAATCTCCTCAGTCCTTCTTCCTCTAACTAGTTGCTCCCAGCTTCATTGACATGGGCATTTGAGCCCCACAGAGTGGGGAATAATTTCAGTTCTGTTTTAACATGTTCTAACAGAAGATATAAGATAGGAAAGACCATCAGCTCACTGCAGCATTGGATTTTTTTAACTCTCATCTCTTAAACGTGGCTTGTGATCTTTGTATAACACTGCTGCTTCTCAAGACTGTTGGCAGCTTTGTGATATGTATTCATAAAGCAATTCCAGTCCTTGAGTGAAGCCTGCAAGAAAAGGGCAAAGAATTATTTGTCTTTTTTTTTCATTATCATGGCCCTCTTGACATACCTGCTCTGACATACACTTTGGAGGAGTTTTCCTTGATGCCTTTATATCTGAAGCTCTCTCTGCACAAACCAAGACGGGGTGTCTTGCCCTCCTTAGATAAAGTCACTCATGTTGAGGCTCTCACTTTCTTAGTCCCAACCTCTCCCACGACAGGCAGAGCATCCACACGCCCTGTGACAGCAGAGGGGTGACAAACAGAGCATCCACACCCCCTGGGACAGCAGAGGGGTGACAAACAGAGCATCCACACCCCCTGGGACAGCAGAGGGGTGACAAACAGAGCATCCACACCCCCTGGGANAGCATCCACACGCCCTGTGACAGCAGAGGGGTGACAAACAGAGCATCCACACCCCCTGGGACAGCAGAGGGGTGACAAACAGAGCATCCACACCCCCTGGGACAGCAGAGCGGTGACCACTCCTTGGAGGGATGGCCAAGGAGCCCAGCTCCTTGTCATCCCCTGCCTCCAGGGCTTGGTTCTCTCCCCTGAGGAGTAGAAACAATGTCATTGTCTTAAAAAATAATAATAATAATGCTGTTTGAATCATGAGTTTTTGGTCTCAATTACATCTCGTGTCAATGAGCTGCACACAGTGAGGTGTCTGATACATAATTTATGGCACTGTTTTACTCTATTGTTCGTTATCTCTCATCTTTATTATCTGTTTTTTATCATTTTAGTAAGAGACAGTAAATAGAAACAGGCAGTTTCTTCTTTATTTCACCAGGCCCTGCTTGCTGATATGTCTTGCTGTCTCTCCTTGTCTTTTCCAACTAAAGACACTCCTCTTAGAGTGTTTTCCATGGCTTTTATCACCCCTCGAGGTGTTCCCTAATCAGTGTGTTGCATGTGTACACTGTCGGAAGAAACACCTTTCCTGCACCTGTTTTCTTTGCACTGACATACCTGACATACCTGCTCTGGGCACCTGTGAGCAGCAGGGACAGAGGCTCCAGGGCTGCCACAAAACAGGGACTCCAGAGCTCCCAGGGGACAGGGGATCCAGGGCTGCCACAAAACAGGGACTCCAGAGCTCCCAGGGGACAGGGGATCCAGGGCTGCCACAAAACAGGGACTCCAGAGCTCCCAGGGGACAGGGGATCCAGGGCTGCCACAAAACAGGGACTCCAGGGCTCCTGTGCTGTTGGATGCTCCCTCAGCCCAGGCACAGCACGACCTGCTGCCTTCACTGCAGCCTCCCTTTCCATCCCTGAGACTCCTCCTCCCTGCCTGCCTCAGAGGAACATGTCCTGTTGTTAGAATGAGGGGATCTGGAGTCAGCATCGCACAGAGGAACCAGATATAAAACAGTGGGGCCAGTAGTGATGGAAATACCCCGATGGAGCAGGAGTGCAGCCTGTGGAGCAGCAGCTGCAGCAAATGCTTTCAGGTTATCAGTGTGGTTGCTGCAGCCCAGGGACCCTGGCAATGATTAGTGACATCCTCCAATACCAGCTCTGAGAGCTGGAAGGAACTCCTCTGTGTGGACGTGGCTCTGACAGCCCAGGGGTCACCAGGTTGGGCCCAGGGAACCACATGGTGACTCTGGGTCACTTCAGTCCTGTTTGAAAACTCATCAATAGTTTCCTGGGCTGACTGTCCTGGCATTGGTGTTCTGAATTAACATGCAAATCAGAACTTGACCTAAATACTCCCATCAATCCATTTGTGCATCTGAAGGTTTTGGAAGTATCAAGTTCCTTTAAATATTTAAGATGGGGACTTTTACAAGGATATGCAGTGATAAAATAAGGGGAAATGGCTTCAAACTGCCAGAGAGGAGGGTTAGATTGGATATTGGGAAGAAAGTCCCAGGGTGGGCAGGCTCTGGCACAGGGTGGGCAGAGAAGCTGTGGCTGCCCCATCCCTGGAAGTGTCCCAGGCCAGGTTGGACGGGGCTTGGAGCAACCTGGGCTGGTGGAAGGTGTCCCTGCCCAAGGCAAGGGGTGGAATGAGGTGGTCTGTAAGGTCCCTTCCAACCCACACCATTCTGTAGTTTTGTGATCATTCCACCCATCCCCTTCCCCCCCTTTGTTCCCAGTCAGCTCCTGGCATTCCTGCCCCTGGCTCTGAGTCCCAGGCTGGAGCAGCATGTCAGTGTTCCCAGAACAGCCTGTGCTGTATCACCTGCATCTTGGCATTTTTATTTTCTCCTGTGTGATGTGTTGAAACCACAGCCCTTGTCACTGATAAGCTGAGAAAGCATCATTCAGCCCTGAGTAGTTTTTTGGACACTTTTCTTCCTCTGACACGTTTTTCTTTCTATAAATGTCAGTGCATAAAGAGCACAGGATTAAATTTGATTTGTGCTCCTGGTGTTTGGTGCATAAAGAACAACACTTGGGTGTCAGTAAAGAACACTGGAGGAAGTGACTCCACCTACGTGTGTTCAGCCCTAGAACTGAGGTAACATAAATACATCTTCCAAACCCATTGGATACCTCTGGAGATGCAATAGTTTGAGGCAGTGATTCCAGCTGCTCCTGTAACCTGACCGTTGTTTAGAACTCTTTGTGAACCTTCAGTATTGGACTCACTTTGTCTCACCTGGAAAATGTACTGAGAAATCTTCACTATCTTTTTGTGGAAAAATTATTTGAGTGACTAATCACCCAACCAGAAAAAAAGTAATCAAATTCAGCACTCTGTGTTGATTACTGAGCATGGGCTGTTTTGTCCAGGGATTTTATCTACCATTTCCATCCAAAAGTGCCCTGGAAAGTGTTTTATCTCAGCCCAGTCTCACTGTTGGTCGTGCTGCTTCAGAGGTCACAGAGCTCCCAGTTTTCTGTCAGGGCATCAAATTTACAGAAACCTCTTCACAGACCAGTCTTAAAGGTTCCATGTGGCCCTGCCTTGGTCAGAGCAGCTTTGCACTACCTGGAAGCCCACTGCCAGTAATTTTGGTCAGCAGGGGCCCCTTTTCCCAGAGCTCATCTTTGCACTGCCCTTTTCCACGATCCAAGAGGTCACTTTATTCCATGTCAATAAATTTGTGGAAAAAACTCCCTTTCTTTGTTATGGCCGCGAGCTGCTGCTGCTGCTCAGCTGGAGCAAGCTGGGAATGTGCTCCATGGTAAATTGGGAGATTGCATAATTATGGTTTCACAAGAGCACAGCCCAGGCAAACCAGGCAGGAGCTGGTTCCTGGGGGGGCTTTGGGAAGTGTGTGCTGGGTGGCTCTCAGCACTCGTGTTCCCTGCAACAGGAATTCCTGCTCCTTCATTTAGTAACCCTACATCTGATTTTCACTTTTCTGGGGAAGGTGGGTGGGTTTGCTCCGAGTTTGGGGAATTGTTGCTTTCCCACTCTCCCCGGTGACTCAGGAAGGGGGTGGTTTCCCCGAGCCCACGCGGTGCCTCTCCACGGCGTGGGGCTCCACCAGGGAGTGGTTTTCCACCTCAACAATTGGCAATTACGGTTCTTGTTTTAAATAACACGAAAACAAAGCAGGCTGCTCCCACCCTGGGCTCTGCAGATGGGCAGGGCTCGGAATCCTGCTGGAATAATCACTGGCACTAATTATAGAATTCTGGGAAGGCCGTGGGGCCACTGTGTCTGCACAGAGCTGGGCCAGGCTGAGCTGGGCCAGGACTGAGCCTCCAGCACAAACTCAAAGGCAGCAAACCTCAATAATTTCTCTGCTGTGATTCACTTTGTCTCTGCTTTCCTTCCCCTTTACTGCCCTTGCACTTCCAGGATGGGAACGTGTAGCAGCAAAGTAGTAAGAGCTTGAATGGCTGGAAAATCCTTTCATGGCAAAGAAGATGTGATTGTTACTTATTTGTTTTATTTTTGGTTAATATGACTGGAATACCAATGGGGCTCTGGAGCCTCGGGGCCCTGCATTCTTGGAGTAATTCCTTATGACATGTGTCAGGCTCTGTTTTATTCAGGTGGGTGGTGTGATATTAAACAAGAAAGCAAGCTTGCATTTCTCTGCAGCTGGATTCACACACACACTCCTGGCACAGAGCTGCTTATTAGAAGAATATCATCTCCACGCTGCCTGTACCTGAAACATTCTGCAAATACTGTGTGGGCTTTAAGAGAAATCATCTTAAATCAATCAGATCACCCAGCTCCAGAGTGCCCTTCCTGCCTCATCCTTTGTCCAGGCAGAGATGAGGCTGCAAGAGATGTTCCTTAAGCGCTGCTGTAGCCGAAACATTCATGTCTGAATGGAATATTGATTTTCTAATTGCTGTGCTGCTGTTAAATGAGTTGTTAGTGGGGAGCAGGGGGAAAGCAAACTCAGATGTGTGAGTGCCTGGCTTTGGTTTGGCTCTGCTGAACACACCCGGGGTGTTAATGCAGGAAATTCAGCCAAGGGGGGAAGGTGGAATTCATTTTTGTGTGCCACGGACATCAGAGGGCAAATGAGACTCACCAGTGGGACTGACTCGTTCTCTCCCGAAGCACAAAACAGCCCTTTGGCTTCAGATCCGCTCTGCGCAGCCGGGGAGGGGACGGATTGCCCGATGGGCAGTCCCGGTCCGGCTGGGCAGGAACCCGCCGTGGCACAGAGCCGGGGGTTGGGCTGCTGGCATGGGTCGGACCTGGGCACCTGGAACCTCCACGGAGCTGACCCTGGCAGTGACACACCTGGGGGAGAGGGACATACCCGGGGGAGAGAGGGGCACACCTGGGGGAAAAAAGGACCAGCTTAGGAGAGAAATGGAGCTAACTGGGGTAGAAGCAAATTGGACCTCTCTTTTTTCAAACCTCTAATCGGGCATTTTGGAAAGTAAAGTGCAGTCCATGTAGTGAAATCTTTATCTCAAAGAATCTTCCTGAGACAACAGAAATAACTCTCAGCCACATCGAACCAATAAATAATATTTCTTTATATAGTTTCAGAAAATGCAGCATATGTTTATGTGTTCAAACACATCCTCTTCGCAGAAAAATAGCTTCTTTATTTTCCTGAAGATTAAAATGCCAAATCAACTAATTACTTTTCTCTGAAAACCTCTACCACATAAAACACACACTCTCTCAGTGAACTAAATTGATTTATATTCCACCATTAATTCTTTATAGCCCATAATTTGCAGAACAACAAAGCTGGCTGGAAAATGTGCCCTATTAAGGGACAAACAGCTCTGTGAGTAAGATGGAAATGTGTTGGCATGGAAAAGAAACGTGGGTGCAGCTGAGGCTGGGGTGGCCCAGGGGCTGTGCTGGGGCACAACCACAGGCTCGAGGCAGCGCTGGGAGAGCTTCTCCCAAGCTCCTGGATGCTCTCCTGCTGTCCCTGCAGTCCAAGTCCATGTCTATAATTTAATCAGGTGCCATGACCTTTCCCAGTGGGCAGCGTTTCCACTGGTTTAGGAGTGTTTGAAGTTTCTCCTGAGGTCTCCATTGGTCTTCTTGGCACTACCCATGGAAGATTTTATGTTTTATTATTGGGAGGGTTTAGAAAACTAATAAAATTATCTCTAGTTTCTTCCAGTAAATACGTCACTGACTGGAATTGAGATGCTGGTAATGAAATTGGAGTTTGTCTACCTCTGTTTTGGGGTAGTAATGAGACAATGATAGAATAATCCAGGCATTAGGGACAAAACTGCTGGGATTTGGCGAATAATGAGATCTGGATGAGTTACATAAGATGGTGACTGACAGGAGGAGGGCTTGGATTGTGTGTACAGACTGGAAGTGGAATTGGAGGCTGAGGGGGTTGAATGATGTTCCTCCCTGACCCTGGATTTGAGGTGGGATCACAGGCTGCCTGCAACGCTTGGGTGGCTGCACGTTTGTGTGGAAACCTGGTGTGTGCTCCTGAAGTGGGAGTCTGTCAGACACTGAATAAATGCAGGCAGAGCTGGCAGGGAGGTGTTACAGCACAGGAAACAGAAACATAGTCTTAAACAAATTAAAAAGATGGTAATTAACCAAATGAATTTCATCCTGGAGATAATCAGACGAATATATTTAGAAGGAAAATAATCCCAATTCTCAGAAAACAGTAATTAAAATACACTCATTTTTGGGAATGGTTAACAAGCTAAATTGGAGGCAGCAAAGTAGAATGGAGCCCTGTTGGATGCTCTTTGGGATGGTGTCTGACGAGGCCCTGATGTGTGATCCAAACACAGCCCTGACAGGATCAGCTCTGGAGTTTGGGAAGCATCTCTGGCTGGGGAGGTTGTGGGGGAGCTGAGCAGAGCACAGAGCACAGGCAGTGCTGTTTTCTAGGCCACTGAGAGATAACAGAGAATGAATTTCATAACCACGCATTTGAAAGGTGTCAACAGTGGGGAGGTGAAAGAATTTAGGGTGGATAATTGACAGCTAAACACGGGAGAGGGGGGGCAGGGGCAGTACCCAGCCCGGGGAGCTCCCACAGCCCTGTCGGTGTGGCCAGGCTGTGTGCAGAAGCAGGGACAGCTCCCCATCCATCCCTCACACGGCCTGGAGCATGTGCTGGAGGAGCCAACCCCCCAGCAGGTCTGTGATGCTCTCCAGGAGCACCAGAGCATCCCAGTCCAGGTCTGAGGGCAGGGAGGGCTGTGGGGGAGAGGGACCCTGGGCAAGGGAGGGATGTGTTGGTGCTGGTTTGGATGGGCTGGGTGCAGGGTTTGTTCTCCAGCTGATGTGGCAGTCCTGTGGGGTAGCTTTGGGTTCTCCTGGGTCAGTCCCTGTCAGGGACACCACTAGAGATGGGTGGGTCGTGGCCACAAAATGCTGACTTGTGCCAATACATTGAAAGCAAAGACGTTTGAAGAAGTTTGTGGCTTTCATACAGTTGGATCTGTTGAAGAGGAAGCACTTGGACAGAGCACAGAACTAGACAAAAGTTACATTTTTTTTCCCTGAGTGAAATCAGTTCTTTTCAGGAGTTAGTCCACGGAACAGTTACAGGGTCCAAGCTCAGTGTGCAACATCTCTTTGGGGATCTGGATGGGCAGCTGCACCTTCTCCACCAAATATGGATAAATATTGTTTTTCTAGGAAACACCCATCCCATCTGATCACAGTGACTGTGATTTGACATCTGTGTGCACACACGATAATGATATTTATCTGATTTATTACTGAAACTGCTGGCAGGTGAATCGATGGGTTGTTGGCAGGGGTAGTGTTTGGGTATTTATTTTCTTATCAAAATGCCTGCAGAGAGGACAGATCATGCTGGAATCTCTGGGAAACAGACCCTTCTAGGATTGTCCAGTTTTTACCTGCCCAGTAAATGGACAGAGGATGGAGAATGCCCTTGGAAGGAGCTCTGTGCCCATGGGAGCCTGGCATGGACACCCCGAGGGGATTTGTAGGAAGGTGGTCCTGCTGCACTCAGGTCCTGCTGGTCTCAGTCCTACAAAGTAAACTGGCTTAAACAAGATGCTCCTGGGGCTGTTAATGAACCTCATATCCTTAAATTGCATATTAGGGGTTTCTGTTGGATTAAACCTTCTGCACATCACAATGCTCTTATCTAGAATTTATCTGCATGCAAGAAAAGGAATAAAAACTGAATTAGAAAGAAAATGTCAATAGAAATCACATAAATTAGCATTCAGATTTATAATCTCTAATAATTGCTGTCCTTTGAAAGAGTTTATATATTTATATACCCTCATCCAAACTTTTAAATGTTAGATTTTTCATTTACATTCCTAGTCTTGCGTCATCTAAATTGATGGCTTTGCCTCCCAGCGTATTGTTCAGGTGCTATAACCTGGGTGCTTGTCTAAAACAGAATTACTGCTGCAGAGGACCCAGCTGTGGGGGTTGAAGATGAGGCTGGGGATGGGAAATAAGTGGTGTGGGAGCTTGGAAAAGTGGGCTGGGGAGTGACCCTGCAGACCCCAGTAAGTTCCAAGAGCCCCGTGGGGCTGTCCTGTGAGCTGTCACTCACTCAGAGGGCTGGGAGCACCTTAAAACATATCACACTTAAAAGTAATAATGAATTAGAGTTTTGTGCTCTTGAAATAAATAGACAAACAGCCCATTTTCCATCTGTTTCTGCAGCACATTTGCCCCTCACAAGCTCTTGCTGGTGAAGGGCTTTCCCAGCCTGGCATGTTTTCCCTCCCCCAGTTAATTATTCTTGGTTTGAAGTGGGTGCTCTGCACTCACCAGAGACTCATTTGGGAAGTCGGAGTCGGGAGGGATGCAGAGTTTTGTGGAACCCTTTCTGACCTTGGAATGTAGCAGACATTTTTCTTGTTTTAGCTTTTTTTAAGTCTGACTTCTTCAAAAGAAGACCTTAAGCCCCACTCAGATTGAGCCAGCTCTATCTTGCAGTCATTAAAGATTCAGTAGCACCTTTTAAGTCCATGTTAGGAAATTCAGATTTTTCAATTTAGCCAAGTTGTGCCTCTTTTTCAAGCACTGTACTGCTCAGTTTTGAAGGTCTTCCAGGGTTTCCAGTGGCTTGTCACAGAGCAAGAGCCAGAGTGTGTTGTTCCAGTCTAAAACCTCCGGACTGTGTGTATTCCACTGTCTGCAAAGGTAAAGATGTCACGTAGGCTGAGGAGTCCCCCAGGTGAGCAGTGTATTTCTGCTGAGCTGCTGAAGTCCTTTCTGAGCGTAGCTTGGTTATTTATCTCTTATTTATTTATTTCTGTGTTTGGGATTGGAGCAGAAGCAGAAGGCTCTTCTCTCCAAGGGCTCGTAGCTTTTAAATGTTGAAGGTTGAAGCTCCTCATCGTGCTGAGCTAAACTGCAGTGTACTTTGAGCTCTGCTTCAAGGTCTGAACTTTGTTAAATGGCCCTTTCTCTATTTAGTGGTAAGAGGAGGAAAACTCTAAGCCTTTGAGTGGATTCAGAGTCACACTTTAATTAATCATATTTTTACAGCGTGCTGCCAGCAACTATCAGGAGGAAGGAGATGCCTCTAATCCAAAGTCACAAACAACAACAAAACAAACACACTAGAAATATCCCCAGCCAATGAACTGCCTCATCCTCTAAGAAATGACACCCTCCCCACAGCCCAAAGGCAGGAAAGCTGATGGGAATCAGGTGTCTGCCACCCTCAGTCCCCAGGGAACAAGGCCCTTTAGGGAAGCAGGAGGCAGAGGAGGCTCCGGGACCTCCACGAGCACAACTGGAAGTGGAGGTGGGGAAAGGGAAAACTGGTCCCTGTGACTCTGCACAGCTGCTCTTCCCCAGAGCTCGACCCCTTAGACTTTCCCTTCCGTGCCTCTCAGTGTGCTCCAAAAAAATCAGAGCGAGCTTTTTTCTCCCTCTTCCTGAGTGATTTCATTTATTATTTATTGCTGACATCCAGAGGACACGGTGGTGTGGGATGCTGCTCTGCAGTGAAACTCTGCACTTAGCCGAGGTGCCCGGAGGGGGATGTGTTCATTAGTCAGGCTCTGGGGTTAACTCGGGGGGCTTGGGGCTTCTTTGCTGTTTGGGGGTATATTTTTATGGACTTAGAAAAGAAATTACTTGGTAGGGATTCAATTGGGAACAACACACAAACAAACAAAACCAACAAAAAACAGACATTTTTGAGCTCTCCTGAGGAAATCAAAGTCGAGCTTGGTCACATACACCCCCTGGCCTCCCTCTGAGCCTGCAGTGCTGGCAGAGGGTTCACCCTGACTGTGGGGCTGACGTGGCTCCCTGTCCTGGTGGCTGGGGGCTCCAGCTTGGCTCCTGTGGCCCCTGCCAGCACCCACCCCCCAGAGCCTGAGCCACTGGCTGTGTGCCCTGCTGTCCCTGCAGTCACTGCCCACTGCAGGGCAGCTCTCAGCCCTCTCCCTGGGCATCCTGAGTGCTCAGCACACGTGGGAAGGTGATGGAGGGTGAGGGGCTGCCAGGACAGTCAGCACAGCTCTGCTCAGAGGAGCCACGTGCTGACCCCTTCCCTTTGCACCCCCAGCCTGGTGCTGCTGCTCCTGCTTTGGCACAGCAGTGTAGGAGCTCCAGTGCCCCTGATCCCTGCCAGCTGCTGAGCTCCTTCCCAGCACACAGCCCCTGCTGTCCCCAGGGTGACAGCACTGGGGCTGTGCCCATGCCCTCTGCAGCCCAGCCCTCTGCCCCGTGGGGCTGAGAAGGGGCAGCTTGGCAGCACTCACCCCCCCAGGGACCCAGCAGTGCCAGGGGCCTTTGAAACTCTACTTTGGAGGATGTCTCAGAGATTAATCACAGGCACAGCACACACGGAGGTCTTTATGGGCTGCCCCAAGCTGTGACTCACCAAACTCAACATCCAGGTTGTTTGCAGCCTTCAAACATGTTGGTTCAGAGAGTTTCCCTCCTGCAATACTGTCCTTGGCTCCAGCCACAGGACAGGGTCACTTGCCCTGTTCTGCTTTCCAGAACCTCTTCTGATTCATCTCAGCACCAACAACATCCCCCACTCCCATGTGTTTTATAACTCTGGAGTGCTTTGAGTTTTCACTAGTCAAAAGCCAGAACTTTATTTCTTTCCTTCTTTTTGTTTTCCCCTTTTTTGTGTAATGAAAATGCTGAAAAATTTCTTGAAATGGGGTCATTGAGTAGGCAGAGACAGAAAAAACCTCCTGTATTTTCAGTTAAAATAGTAAAAACAGTTTCTTTAGACTTTTTTCCACCCAATTTTAGAAATGAGCATCTCTCTGTCACAGGGAAATATGCACAGAGATATTTTTAAACTTTTGGTTACTATTATTATTGTTTCTCTCATCTTTGCTGTGCTGTGGTAACAACAGTGCCACGCTTAACCCTGCTATGTGTTTTCTCACACAGGGAGTGGTTTTCTTCTGTGAATGGAACACAAGTTCTGTTTAACAGAGACAACAACACTCTGACAGACCAAGCTGGTGATGTTCCTGGGGATGATGTTTGTGCTGTGCAGGGAGTGGGGAGCTGGGGGTTCTCCCCTGGGGATGATGTTTGTGCTGTGCAGGGAGTGGGGAGCTGGGGGTTCTGCCCAGGGGTCACAGCCCAAACCACCCCTGCCTGGGGGACTCTGCAGGAATGAGGCAGTGCAGACACATCTCCAGAGCCTGGGGTGCAGAACTGTTCCAAAGAGTTCCTGGCATCCTCCCAGTGCCCCAGGCAGCAGGACTCTTCCCTCTTACCACCTGGAAAACGGTGTTTGATCTGATCCAACTGCCCCTGTTTGCCCTTTCCTGTGAAGCTCTGACTTAATGAGTTCAGAAACACTAGTACATTTTAAATTAATTTCAAGTGGAATTTGAAAACACTGCCTTGACTGCCAGGTATATGGATACATGAAAGATCCATGTGACCTTTAGAGTATTTCCTTGTCTTTAAATTAACTTTGACTTGTTTAAAAGTAAAGACTTTTTTTTGGTGTGTTTTATTTCTGGGTTGAGGATGGATTTAGTTTGGGGGTTTTTAAATCCTTTAAGCTATTTTCCAGTGTCAGTTATGTTTTTTAATCAGTCTCCTTGTCTGAGGACTCCTTCCCCTCTGAATTCCAGTGCTAGCAGTGTCAGCTCCCACTGGGAACACAGAGCCTGGCACGTCTCACGTTCCCTTGAACAGCTTTGGCTTGAAGTGTCGAGGGAAGCAGTGAGGTGGGGATGGAAGGGACTGCAGGGAGCAGAGCTGGGAAAAGCCTCCCCTCCCTGGGTTTGTCCAGGGCAGATAAATCCCTGTGTGCAGGGGGAGTGTGTGGCTGTGGATCCAGGGAATCTGCCAGCTGGCAGTGAGGGCTGGGCCAGAGGGGTCAGCAGGGGGTTGGAGGGGGCTTTGAGCCCTGCAGGGGCTTTTGCTGCCTCCACACGTGCAAAATTCCCCTTCTCCTGCCTCTGGAGGGATTGTTCTGTTTCCTCAGAGCTGCTGCAGCACGTCCCCAGCCACAGGTCAGGGTGTTCTTTATTGATTTGTATAAAAACACTGGACAGGTAATAACAAAAGCCTGGCCAGGGTGTTGCTCAGGCAGCACTGCTGTTGCTGCACCACTTCCCTGCTTCATTGTCTCCTTCCCTTGGCTCCAAGCAAGTTGTCTCTACTCCCAGCCAGATGTAATTTTCTGTACACTTTTACCTGGGGCCAGAAAATGGAAACTTCCCATTCTTCCTTGGGTAAGTGAAACTTTGCAGACCTTCACCATGGAAACCACGTTAGTTCCTAATGTTTAACTTCCTTCCAAGTCCAGATGCTCTGTGTGCACGTGGGTTTTTGGGGAAGCTGCAGCCTTTTGTGTCTCCAGTGTGGCCAAGGCAGAAGGAGGTTGGCAGCATGGAGGGTGGTCAGGGGGAATTGCTGTGTGAGAGGTTACCAGGGGCTGTGGCACAGTCAGCAGTGTGTATATATATATATATATTTATCATCAAGTTATTGATCCTACCCTGTGCACAGAACCTCCTCACGGGCACATAAGACAATCAGTGAGATCACAGCAGGGAAACTCTCCTTGCTGCTGCTTGGGGTCGTTACTGGTTTCTTTGGGGCCTCTAATTGATTTTAACTGAGCCAGGGGGTAAGATCACAAGTAATCAAACCAGTCTTTCCTGTGCTCTGGCCCCTGGCCAGGGCAGGTTGGCTACAGCCCCTCTGCAGCATCCTCTGTCCTGAGGATGAGAGGGGCTGGGTACCAACCCCTCTGCTCCCCCTCACTGCCTCCTGCCTGCTTAACAAATTGCACTAATTGTCCGTGGAACCCGCTTGGGACTCGGGATGTGCCGTGCCCAGGGAAAAGCACAGCTGTGGCCCCTGCTCCAGGGAGCTCTCAGGGACTCTGTGGTGAATAATTCAGGCTCTGAGCTGCAGGGTGTAAAATAAGGGAAAGTGGGAAGTGCCTGGAGCTGTCTGCAGTGGCAGGAACTCTGCCTCCCAGAGGTCAAAACCCTGCAGGAGTGAGCTGGACATGGGAGCCCTCCGTGCCCGACTGCTGGAGCTCTGTGAGCACCCCTGCACACCCAGGCTCCTGCTGGGAGCTCCCTGGCCCAGGTCAGGGCTTTCCCCATCATTTCCCTCCCGTGGTCTGTGTCATTCCACTGGTGAGCTCCTGCTGGAAGCAGCTGTGGGAATGTGGAAGTGTGGCTGATCAGAGCTGAGCTTGTTCGTGGCTCCTCACTGGGAGCTTTGTAACCTCATGTAATTTCACAAACTTGCAGTCAGAGCTGTGCAACCAAACCAGCCTGACACAAGAGCAGACAGAGGGAAGGAAGGTCTGGTGACTTCTCTGCAAAGTCAGGACTGAGGGGCTGCAGAGCTCGTTCTACCCCACCACGTCTTTCCCTTTATTTGAATCCATGGATACCTGTCACAATATTTCTCTGAGCAGTATTTCACTTCATTAGGTTGCATTGTTAATTGTGAAAGTCCTGTCAGTTTGTATCTAATGTTTCCTGCCAAGTGTTTGAAACAATCAGAGCCAAATGACACAGCTCTTTCCTTCAGCAGTTCAGAGAGGCATTCAGGGCCAGGGGTTAGGACAGGTGAGTGGCAGCAGAAGTGACAGGCTGAGATGTTCCTCTGGTCTGCTCAGCACAGGGATGGTGCCTCAGTGCTGCACACCTGCCCTCCACTGGGACATCTCTTCTTTGGCATCCTGCTGCTCCTTGCTGGCCCTTCCCTCCCTCCACCCTGGCCCTGCCAAAACACTGATCCCTTCAGGATCCTGGAATCCCAGGGTGGTTTGGGTTGGAAGGGACCTTAAAGATCACCCAGTTCCACCCCCACACTGTGGGCAGGGACATCTTCCACTGCCCCAGGTTGCTCCAAGCCCTGTCCAACCTGGCCTGGATCACCCGTGAAGCAGTTTCTCAGTGTTGTTTCCTTGCTGTGCTTTGTAGACCCAAGTACTGTTGATATTACAGTGTATTCCAGGGGTAAAGTGATGAGGCAGAAAGAGTCTTCAAGGCTGCTGAGCCATTCCCATCAGGATCAGCAATTTTCTGCGGGGAGACAGAGATTTGTTCCTCATCTCAGGCAAGGGCTGGGAGAGAGCTGTTAGCCTTGATTCACTCAAGTGCTTCTCTTCGGGAACACATTAAGCTGTGCCTAAGTGTTTTGCTAAATAGAGGAGACCTTATTGCAGGAAACTTTAAAGGCACATTTTACAGCTTAAATCTCCCTCTGAATGAGCCTTGCTGACAGAAGTAAAGGGAATAACAGACTGATGCATGCAGAGTTGTCTCATGATTTTTAAAACATAAGGTCATCATTTACCAACTTGGCTCCTTCAAGTTAGGGATGCAAGTGCTTATGTAGGTACATAAATAAGTGGCCTAGTTTTCTGGGATGCTGAATCCATTAAAATCAATGGAAATTTTGCATCTCTGAATAAAATGTCACTTATTTTGATAGCTAATTTTAGGTACCCAAATACAGAAACTTTGATCTAAAAGAAAAAGATTTTTTAAAAAGCTGCTGAATTTTTGCTGTGCTTCTGGAACACCAAGCTCCTGTGTTGGTGTTCCAATTCATCCCTAGGGCCTGGCCTTTGGGGGAATTCAAAGGAAATCTGGACTGAGTCCTGCATGAAGAATTTGCCTGGAATTACCTTGGTGTGGCAGAAGGAAGGTCACCACCTGTGGAGTGCACAGTGCTGTCCACTGGTCACAGCCTGGGCTGAGCGCAGAGGGAGAGTGTTGAGCAAAACAACAAGTCAAAGCATGCTGTGACAATCTCTCCCTGGGATCAGGAATTCCTGTAAAGGCATTTTTGGTGCTGTCACGGTGGTCAGGCCAGATACAATCTCAGTGCATTGTCCCTGCAAAGAAGTTGCCAGGCCGTGACTTGTTTTCTTGTTGGATCTGGTCAGTGCTGGCACTGCCAGCGTGGCTGCAGGAGGATGAAGTGGGAGATCTCTCACATGCTTTAGTCCTTAGTTTTATAGCACTGAATATAAAAAATGAGAGGGAGGAGTGTCCTTTTGTGCTGTGAGGGTACTGGTTTTCATTGCCTGCTGCTGCTGCTGTGCATGGGAGCTGCAGAGCACTGAGTGAAATTCTGCAGGGAGGACTTTCCTCCCAGTGCCTTCTGTCTCCTGGAAGTGGGAGCTCTTCTGTTCAGCATGTGTGCCTCACATTGATCCTCAGGTTTGTGCTGCTGCCCTGATCATGTCACAGATATCCCCTCTGATGTCTCTCCAGCTTCCCAGCTTGTCCAGCATCACGTTGGAGTTGCCTCCCCCTTCCCTGTCCCACCCTGGTGTGTTTTCCATGGTCTGTATCCTGAGCTCCTCAGTGGCGTTCACTCCTCTCGCTTATCTCTGTATTTCCATAGCTGACTCTGGCTTTCATGTCATCTTTGTGTCTTTTTGTCTGACAATGTCTGTATTTACAAACTGGAGCCTGTCCTTTCCACCCACAGCACTCTCTAATTCCTGAGCATCAGTTATTCCTCTGTTCCTGGTCTGGATCCTTCCTGAATTCCTGCCCAGAGCAGCTGTGGCTGCCCCATCCCTGGAAGTGTCCGAGGCCAGGTTGGACAGGGCATGGAGCAGCCTGGGCTGGTGGGAGGTGTCCTTGGCCATGGCAGGGGATGGAACTAGATGGGCTTTAAGGTCCCTCCCAAGCCAAACCATTCTGGCATTCCATGACCCTGTGAATAACCATTCCTTCCTTCTGGAGCTGATCTCCTTCACACGCCTCTGTCTGTCCTAGGCAGTTCTGTTCTTTCCTCACCACCTGATTCCCAGTTAGATCCTGCAGTCTTGTCTTTTCCTGCTTGCAAAACACCTCTGTGAAGAGTAAAGGCCATTACCAGCGTGTTCCCATGTACCTGTCTGCTCCTGCACAAACCATTTGCTGTGGGTGAAATGCTCCCCTGATGTCAGCAGAAAAAGTTCCCAGCAAATTCATAATTTACTACGGACTTCCAGATTAAGGAAGAACCTGGAATGGCTTACACACACAAAATATTCAAGGGCCAGAGGGACCATGCAATAAAAAAGCATTCATTTCAGTACAATTATTTTCCAAGAGAACAAAAAAAACCTTCTCTTTTTTTTTTTTTTAAACTGGGTCAACACTACATCTGCAGCACTCAGCCGTTTTCCACACGCCACGATCACCCACTCTGTTTATCTTTAGGCAATATGCTCTTGCAAACTGCCAATTAATTGCATATTTGGTGCCTGCTCTCTCCCAGCATCCTGGATAAACACGGCGAAGGCAATCACGGGATGCTGCTCTTGGCTGCCAGGGGAAGGAAATCTGTCATTGTCTCAGCCTTGTTATCTGCAACCCAGGCAGACTCTCAGCAGCGTTCTGCTTGTAAACACCCTCTTTAGACACCTTCTGATTTCCGGAGATGGCACGACAGCAGCACTCTGCTCACCACCTGAGGGCTTTGCAAGAATTGCTTTCCAAAGCGCTGGATGCAGATTGTCCTTGCCCAAAGGCAAGGGCCATCAACACCAGGGAAATGTGGGGAGAGGGTCCTTAAAAGGGAAAGATCAAGCTGAGTCCAAACACATGTAAGAGACAGAGAACAGGAGAAGGGGGTGCAAAGACTCTGTCGTTGCTTTGCTGTGAGGGTTCTTCCTGGGGTTTTTCTTGGGATTGCTGTTGGGGAGGTTTGGGAGCCAGCTCTGGTTGGCATGGCCCTTCCAGAAAGGTCCAGTCTGTTGGTGTAAGCCCAGGGGTTCCTCCTCCACCATTCTAAGTTGGAAGTATTTCCTATCCTGTGCAAGAGTTGTTTAAATCTACATCCAGACAAAATGATAACCCACAGGAAATCATGTCCATGGCTTGCAGGGCCTTCTGGCTGGTTATGGTCTTCCTTTCTGTCTGGTAGGAGGTGCCCCTGCCCATGGCAGAGAGGCTTGAGACGAATGATCTTTAAGGTCCCTTCCACCCCAGACCATTCTACGACTCTGTGACTCTGTCTCTAATTTCTGTGCCTGCTGGACTCCCCAGAGAACTCTGGAGAGATGAGTCACTGGGTTGGGGTGGGCAGTACACCCTAGCAGGTCTTTGCTCTTCCTTCATTTCCATCACACTCTAAAACTGAGTGGCTTCAAAAGAGGCTCAGCTGGCTCTGCAGTGGCTGCAGAGGAGCTGGGACAAAATCTTCTCCTGGGGCAATCCTCGAGAGGATTGAAACTGCCATCTTGACGTGGAGTTATTGTAAATGAACTGTTGCTTCCAGGCAGGGATGATGAATGGGCTGAACTGAGGAGATGTGCCTGCATGTGGATACATTCTCCCAGGCTCTCACGGACCTTCTGTGCTACTGGCAGCTGGAATAATTCCTGGAACAGGGAATATTTGATGCTGAGTTAATTCATATTTTAATATGCCCACGTATATGGAGAATAAATGAGAGTAATTAGTTTGAACCAGTGTAATTAGAAGAAAAGCAAGCTCCTTGTGTCTTAGAACAATATGGACACATTTATTTGGTTGAGTTTTTGTTTGCTTAGCTGTTCTTTTTTACTGATCTTATCTTACAGTGCCTGTGTTTTATTGTGTCACTGAGTGTTTGCCTCCTGGCAGTGCCCTGAGGCCACGAGTCCTGCCGCGCCAGGGCCATGGCACAGCCAGCCCAGCCTGGGCACGGAGGGCATCCCAGCAAAGGGGAGCTTTGCACTCAGCCCACAGCAGCTGCTTTGGAGCCAGCCCCTGCTCCTGCCCCTGGGCTGTGGTGGCAGGGGCATTTGGCAGCAGACACCAAACAGGCTTCCTAAGGGGCACTGCAAAACTCGCTCTGTTCTTATCTCCAGGGTGTGGGTGTCACAGGGTTTGTGGTGCCAGAACACCTGAGCTCAGGTACAAAGTGCTCCAGACCTAAAGCAGAGCGTGGCCACCTGTCCCTGGTCCAGCTGGGCAGGTGGCCCTGGGGTGATGAGGAAGGTGAGGTTTGCTGTGGGGTGGTAGTGAGCTCACAAGTCCCTGTGGGCTCCTGGCACAAGGCTGGGCACCCAACAGGCATGTGATAGAGAATGTCCCTGCAATTCTGCCCTTCCATTTGCTTCTCCCAGTAAAAACACAGCTAGAATAGTTGCCAGTCCTTGCTCAGGGCTCTCCTGGAGCACCACGAGTTCACAGCAGATGCTCTTGGTTCCCTTTCTCCTTCACTCAGGGAATGGTGCAAACAGCTGAAATGGATAATCTGACCATGCCTGCTGTTTGTGCCCATCACTAGAGCAGCAAATCTAAACATGTGCAGTCAGAAATGAGTGAGAACCTCTGCCTCGAGGAGGATGTGATGGAAAGGGAATTGTGGGAAATGGAACAAAATATTCAGTGTTTTTTCTCTTGTATTTCTGTAATGCCCCAGAACTTTCTCGCTGACAGCACATAGTAAAATCTGTTGGATTGAGCCTGTTTACCAGGTCACTGTGGAGTGCTGGAATACTGGAATACAGTGGAGATGAGATCCATATGTTGCTGTCAGGGACTAGAGTTTATTGTAGCACTGGGGATGGCTAATAATAAAAGTTTAGATTTCAAGAAGATTTGAGGAGAATGTGCTCTAATTCCTGTCTGTCTGGGTTGTGGACATACTCCCATACGCCTGGACTTCTTTCCAATTTAAAATGTGAATTGTAAATACCAATAGAAGGAGGCTGCAAGCTAAGCTAGACAGCACTTATAGTTTGAGCTTTAAAGATTAACAGCCTCCAGGATGTAATAAAGATCAGAGCTGCCCGATCCCAAGGCAGCTGCCTATGGAAACATGTTGACACTGCACTGACAGGCTCCGGGAGGCTTTGGGAATGTGCTCTCCTCCAGCACTCCCACTGTCCATCCTCCCCGCACTGCCCAGCCCTCGGCTGTGCTGTCAGGACAAGTGCCCCCAGGAGGGATTGGTGGATTCATAACGTTTTGGAAGCAATGGGAGGTGGTTACTGAATAAATCAAGAGGAAATCTTAGAATTAATCAGAGGTGCACCCAGAGCAGTCTGTGCTATGTGCAAACTCCCTCCCTTCCTACCTGGGTGTTTGCTGTTCTGCACTAATTATGTATGAGACAGAAAAATGCTGGATGGAGTTTAATTAGGAACGAGCTGCTTTGTCATGTAAGCTGGGAGTGCAGTTCCCAAGGCTGGATCTCGGCCAGGACCGGTGTGAGCCCGTCGGCAGCAGGGAAGGGGCTGGGAGCAGATGCCTCTCCTCCAAAACACTGAGCCTCGAGGAAGGGCTTGAATTACAAAGGAAGGGAAGGGGCTGAGCTTCCCAGCCCCCTCCTCCCCTCACAAAGGGCAATAGTCAGTTTACTTTAATAACCCCACTATCAGCTGCAGAGGAAGTCTCGCAGCCCGGGAGTCTGCGGAGCCCGCTGGATCCCACAGTGCGGGCAGAGCCGGCCCGCGAGGGCAGCGCAGGGCATGGACTCGCTGCTCTCGGAGCTGCTGACTTTCCTGGGCGCCTCAGCATTGGCTTTTCTGTCCTGATCTTATTTTTTCTGCCCCGTGAAGGCTTGGGTAAGTGTCTGGCAGTTTTCCACTTACCTTTCTCTTTGGTGGGTCACTGGGATTTGCCAAATTGCAGTGGGACTGCAACGGCAAAGTATTTCCTGCGCCCTTGTGAGCGTGCTCTGGAAGTGGAGGATCCGGATTGGAAAAGCTTTTGGATTCATATACTGTGTCTTCAAAAGGGTCAGGGAGCAGATACGGAGAACACAGAGCATTCCAGCCAGTGGGGACGGCTGGGGCTCCTGCAGGGCGCTGCCGTCGGGGGTGCTGCTCTGCTGGAGCACAGGGCTGTCCGTGGGGCAGATGGTGGTGCAGTCAGGAATCAGCCTGTGGGGGCTGAGGAGGCTGTGCCTGTGGCCAGCTCTGAGTTCCATCATCTGCCAAGGAACTTCGGTGCTTCCTCCAGGCATTCCTGGCAAGAGGAAGGAAGGTGCAGGAATGGGATGGTGAGATGCTGTGCTGCAAAGGTGTTTACTCTGGGCCCTGATGCTCTTGCAAAAGGGATCTGGTGGTTTGGGAGCACATACAGGCAATTTCCTCACCTCTACGGGTAGCAGGGTGGCCAGGCAGAATTAATAGATATTTCAAAGTGCCTGTGAAAGAGCTGTGTGATGGCAAAGCAGGAACTGGCTGGGGGTGTTGGGCGGCTGCTCCGTGCTGGGCGTGCAGGCAGGACAGCTTGAAAGGGAGATGGACCAAAACTTACGTAATGTGTGAAAATCAACATCCTTTCCTGCTGTCCCTGCTGTGAACCTGAGAAGACTAACTCTGAAATGATTTTTAAAGCTGTCTTTGTTAGTCATCCTTTATGCCATTTGTTTCTTTTTCATGTTTAATTCTCAGTACAAGGAGACGGGTTGGTTCTACTCCCCTCTCCACTCCTCCTCTATTGTTGGTCTCTCCTGGCTTTCCATATGATTGTCCAGCTCTGCTCTTTTCAGAGCCCAGAGGAAAAGGATATTGTTGAAAAGAAAGTATTTCAAATTAAAATCTGGCAAATGCTTGTGTCCTCATTAGGCTTCAGACTCACTTCCTCCCTCTCATCTCCTTTCCCCAAATGTGGCCAGTGTTGCTCCCAGTACCTTCAACAGCAGCAGAATCCCTCTTAGAGCTCTTAGCTGTGCACTAGCCAATAAATATAGCAAATAATAATAACAGTTTGTAAACAGAATGTATTTATAATAATATGAGCAACCTGGCCTAAGGGAACTTTAAGGTCCCTTCTGACCCAAACCATTCTGGGATTCTGTGACACCTCCAAGTGGGAACACCTAATACAACAAAAGCAGTGAATTCTGGTATTAAGACCAGCCTCTCTCAGACTTGTGAGCTGGTTACAACTGGTAGTTGCCCCAGCAGTGACACTGAGCAGCTGCCCCAGGCAGGGCCAGGGATTGTGGCAGGGAGGATGGGTAGGATGGATGTAAGGAAAGGAGTGTGCAGGGAGGGAGTAAAGGTCACAGCCATGTCTGTATTGGTTCTCATGAAGTCACAGTTCAATGCAGCAAGTGGTAATTAATAGTCATGTTAATGTTCTGAGGTAAACTGATACGACTTTCCTTGCTCCTTCTTACCAGCCATCATTTGAGTCCTTTTCCTTCAAGCAGGACTGATGAAGCAGGGCTGGGTCTGGATGGTCTTTGGAGAGACCCAGCCAGCAGCTCCTGGCACCATCCTCCTTCCCGTGGCACAGCAGTTAGTGGGGGTGGCCCTGGGCAGGGCTGGAGAGCAGGAGAGCACGGCTGGAGCCTGGAGAGCAGGGCTGGAGCTTGTGAGGAGAGCACACTCTGTGAGGCTGAATTGCCTCCCTCCTTAGAGCAAATATTAGAACAGGGAGGTGAGTGGAGCAGGAGGAACTGCAGTGCTGGAGGCAAAGGGGAGCTCCAGTTCCTCAGAAGTTGCTGCTCCCTCTAGTGACCCCCATCCCTCGCACTGCACTGGCCCCAGCCCGAGCCTCAGCCCCTGCCTGGAGCTCTGTCCCAGCCCCTGCCTGCTGCTGTCCCAGCCCCTGCCTGCTGCTGTCCCAGCCCCTGCCACGCTGTCCTGGCCCTGGGTGTGTGCTGGGGAAGCTGGGAGATAGTGAGTGGGATGAGAAGGCACTCAAGTAACTCCCTGAGTTTCCTCCTGCTCAGAGTGGCACAAATAACACCTTTTCTTATGTAAAAGGCTCCCTCAGCTCCAGTGGGTGTTGTACAGAAACACCCTCCTGCTTTGCCTCTCTTTGACTTGCACCATTTCAGAGACCTGCAAGTTGATGACATTTAATAAGTCACTTGTGTTAAGAGGAGATATTCAAAGAGCTCAGAGTTGTGTTACCTGGAATAGAAATATGTAAAGGCACTGATCTGTTGAGTCCCAATTTTAGGTGCTGGAGACCCAGTTTTTAAGACTTGTTAAAACCCAGACTTCAATACTTTTGAAGACTTGTCCAGCAGACATTGATATCTCAAGACTGTTCCAAGAGAGTCTCCCTTCCCCCAGCACTGGTTCCTGCTTCCACCCTTTCACTGTATGGGAAATTTCTGTCTTTTTTAATCAGACACAATTGATCCTCCTCATGTTAGGCCCCCACTGTGGTGGCACCAGCACCCGGGAATGGGAGGGGAGAACAGGCCCCAGTTTCAGTGGGTCTGAGTGGGACCTTACTGGTGGCACTGGAGATGTGTTTTGCTGGGGCTGTGGCAGTGAGAGGTGACAGCCCGGTCCTGCTGTGATGGGAGGGGCCCACACTCCACTTCCCAGCAAAGAGCAGGACACAAATTGAGCCGCAGCCATAGATTTACAGCAAAGACAATCCAAACAAGAATTAGGCTGATAAAATGATTAAAAGGCTTTAACAAAGCCTCTAAGCAGTTTGTCATATCCTGCAAGGTGATTGCCCAGGACACCTGCAGCACCAGCCAGCCTTTTCCAGCGTGGCCCCTCGGCCAGGACATCAATAAAAATGAGGATTTATGAGCTCTGTCATGGGCAGCAAGCAAAGCATCGGGCAACAAATTAATCGCTGATTGCGGTGCAGTGCTGACTGGGAGCTTTGTGCTTCTCTTGGCATCATTGCAAGGTTGTTAGTTAAAAAATTAGTTTGATAAAGAGACCCTTGACTCCCAGCACATTCCTCTGTTACCTGCTCACTGAACATGAGGCACTGTTAGCCCAAAAGGTGCTTTTCACTGTTCAGGTGTTCCAGCTTTTAGTCATTGGAATTGTGACAGCACCCGCAGTTCTCTAAGCTTGTCTGTTCCTTCCCACCCAGTCATTCTGGGCTCTGCCTTCCAGTTTGGGCTGGGAGTTGCTGGGTGCTGCCCATCTACTGGAAGCACTCGGGTGCCAGGGCTGTGTGTTCCTGCTAATCTGCTTCCCTTTCCTACCACAGAGGTTTTGCTCATTGTTCTCTAATTTCACCAGGCAGGAAAAAAAGCCCCCTGTGAGTCCTGTCGCCTGCCCTGTCCCCACAGCTGGTGCCACCATTGTCCCCGGGTTCCTACCCAGACCCATTCCCTTTGTTCTCGGCCGGGCAGCTCCACGAGGGGATTGTTTTTGCAGGAATTTTCATTCCTTCCCTGCCTGAGACCAGAGCAGCATTTCCCATTGACTCATGTCACCTGTTGATGGCCTTTTCCTGCCCTCACCCGCAGGCAGGGCAGGGAGCAGGTTCTGGAGCCCTCATTAAGCGGAGCCGCCTCCTCCCCGCAGCGCCGGCAGAGCACCCGGCTCGGGCAGTGCGGGACACGGGGGCTGGCAGAGGGAGGGCTGTAGGGCAAGGCGTCATGTGTTTGGGATGGTTTGCCCTTGCCGTGCCAGACTTGTACCAGCTGATCCCATCCAGCCTGATTTGCCCACGGATGGTTTACCCCGAGCCCCGGGCTCCGCACGCCTCCTGTCAGCAGATGGGCCCGTCGATTGCACGGCATTGCCCGGGGCATTCCGTGGGACGAGCTGCCGGCGGGGCTGGTCGAGCTGCAGGCTCAGCTTGGCCCATCAGACTTGGCCCTTTCCTTTTCCTTTTCTCTTTTCCCTTTCCCTTTCCTCTCCTTTTCTTTTCCTTTTCCTTTCCTCTCCGTTTCCTTTCCTCTCCGTTGCCTCTCCTTTCCCTTTCCCTTTCCCTTTCCCTTTCCCTTTCCCTTTCCCTTTCTCTTTCTCTTTCTCTTTCCCTTTCTCTTTCCCTTTCTCTTTCTCTTTCTCTTTCTCTCCCTCTCCCTCTCCCTCTCCCTCTCCCTCTCCTTTTCCAAGTGTGCTCTTACATCAGAGCCAGTTGCTGTTGCCCATCTTTGGTGTTGGAGGGTGCCATCCCCTCTGCTCCCACTCACAGCAGTAACCGGGGCACTGGAGAGGGAACAGGGCATTCTACAGCTCACATGTAACAGCAACAGGAAATTTCATCACCTAGGTTTCAAGGAAAATAAACTGTGGCTGGACTTAAAACCTCATGGTGAGGACTAATGGAGAGAGGCTTTTATGAGCATTGAGAATATTTGTAGCTAAGCAACCAACATCAGCAAGAAGAATAAATCAAAAGTTTCAGGGCTCTGCCTGCCTGCCTTCAAGGGTCAGGAACTGTATTTTCCCTCTGTTAACAAGATTGCCTGCCTTTGAAACATCAGCTATGAGCTGCTGCCAGAGGCAGGATACGTGTTGGATGGACTAGGACCTTGTTGTGGGAGACTGGGCTGGAAACAGGAATGAAAGGAGAGAGAAACGTCTTGCCAAAGGCTGTGAAGTCAGTCAGGCTTCCCAGCAGCTTACAGGAAAATGCTCTTGGAAAAGTGATATCTAACTCATACATAATATTTATTTTCTAATTCCAATTGTATAAGTCCTCTGAACATCCTAGTGGGACTGTTCATCAACAGTGGGGGTGACCTGACAAGGAGTGATGGGTTCAGACTGAAAGAGGGGGAACTCAGGTTCAATATATGGAAGAAATCCTTCCCCGTGAGGGTGGGCAGCCCTGGCCCAGGGTGGGCAGAGCAGCTGTGGCTGCCCCGTCCCTGGGAGTGTCCAGGGCCAGGTTGGACAGGGCTTGGAGCACCCTGGAATAGTGGAAGGTGTCCCTGCCCATGGCAAGGGTGGGACAGGATGGGCTTTATGTTCCCTTCCAACCCAAACCCGTGTGGGATTCTGTGATTCTACAATCTCTTCAAGGCAGCTTCTATAGTCTGTATTCCCATTTCACAGATGGCAAAATTGAGTGACTGGATGACTGTAACAGTTTTTGTTTGAAATGGTGAATCTCTGTGGCTTTGTTCACTTTATATATTTGCACAGTTCCTGTTGCTCAGGGCTCCCATCCCCGTTGCTACGATTGCAGCACAGATCCGAGGCCTATTAGGTAATTGAGCTTTATTTTCTGCAAAGATATTATGCAGTATTCTTCACTGGGCTGCACCAGAAAACCTGGAAGCAAGACATTTTACTTTAAAATATATTTTATTTATAAAGAGGAAGTTTCCCAGAAATGCCAATGGGAATGGCAGCAAATCAAATCCCAGGAGCAGTTTCTCAATGGAACTTCTTTTTTATTTTTTTTAAAAATACTATCTGATACCCTCAGGGTATTTTCCATCTCTGCTTCTTCCTCCTGCTTAGTCAGGAGCTGGTTAGAAATGATGCTCCAATGTCTCCCCTGGCCTCACAGATCACTGAGGGACAGGGCCCTCTGTGCTGCAGGAGGATGCCCTGAAGTCCTCCTGAACCAAACCCTTGGATCCTGAGCCCCTGCTGCGTGTGCAGCTGCAACACACCAGCAGTCCAGGCCTGACACAGAATTATTCCCTGGTCAAGGGCCCCAGAGACCTCTTTGCCTGCACAGACACTGAAGCTGGTGTTAGTTACAAACCTGAGCTTATTAAGGCCAGATCTCACGGTATTTCTATGGAACTCTCTTCCTAAATCATGTTTGTTGCTTTACTGAGGGGAGTGAAGTGTAATGCAGGATAACTCCTGTGGTCCTGGACCTCCCAGTCCTGCTCACCTGTCTGGGCAGTGCTGTGCCAGAATATGCTCCTCAGCAGGACTGTCCCCTTATTTTACCACTTCATATGGCATTTTCTCCAGTTTCCCACCTAGAAATCTCCCCGGAGCACCGAGCATCTCAGTGGAGTTCAAAGCCACATCTCAGTTTTTCTCTCTTGGTGGCTGATGCCCCTTCAGAACGGGTGTTTTCTGTCCCATTCCCCCCCCAAGCTGAATCCTGGCCGGGGAGGGACCCGAGTTACTCAGCCGTGAAAAGCACTCAGGGCTGTGCAAGCAGCGGGTGTTCTGTGCACCAGCGGCAGAGCTGGGTGGGGAGTGCCCTCAGTGCCATCCCACAGCTGGGCTCGCAGGCTGCCTGGAGCCGGTGGGCACACGTGAGAGGGCTCCTGGGGGCACTGAGGGATGTGCCAGCACGGCAGGAAAGGCTTTGGGGGCCATGAGGAATTCAGGGCGGGGGGGGGTTGTTTTTCATATTAGGGAACTATCGCTTTTAGAAGCGTTGCAGACACGGTTTGGAAGCAGCACCAACTACTTAAAAGGACAAAGCCTGCATTGGTGTGAGGGAAGTGCTCTGGAAGGAGAAGGCACAGCCTGGCTTAAGAGAAATCCAGTGCAACACACAGATCCAAGATTTTCTGTTTGGTTTGTTTTCTCTTCCCACCCGTGGTGGGACTGAGGTGAGGTGGGATCCATCTGACCCGCTCCCACCCCTCCCTGTGGAGGAGCTGAACCTCTCCAGCCGGTTCCTGAGCCATTCCCAGCTCCCGGTCCGCTCCCCGAGGCACTGATGGAGCTCCTGAAATGCTTCCACAAGGACAGATAAGGACAAAGTGGTGGAAAACAAACCCTCGGCTCTCCCGGAGCCTTCCTGCGCTGTGGGTGCGGGAGGGCAGATCCGGGAGCAGTGTGGGAATCCGGGAGGTGTCCCGGGCAGCTCCTGCCTCTGCTCTGCCCCCGTGGGGAGGGAAACGCGCCCGCTGCAGGGTGAGACACATCGCGAGCTGCAGCCACCCCACCGGTCGTGGCTGAAGTGCTCGGTTCAGCTTGCCCACTCCATCGGGGCAGCTTTGCCCCCTTTGTCTGGTTGTATTTCCTTCAGTCCTCTCCTCTCTGGTTTTTTGTCCTCGGGGTTCCAGGCAGGTTTCTTTCTCTGAATGTGAGAATTTGCTCTTCAGTGTTCCTTTTAGGGTGTTTACATCCGTTGGACACTCTAAGTGCCACTTTTTCACTGTTAGGTTTTTGGGTTTTTTTAACACAGATCACAGCCTCTTGTCCTCAGTTTAAATTTTACATTTAATGCAATAGCCCTGTAATTATATGTTCTTTAACAAATCCCTTGGCAAGGTATCTCACAACAAAAAGCACTTTGATTTTGTTACTACCAGAAAATAATGAAATGTTTGAATCTTTATCAAGGGTAATTCAGGGAGTTACTCATTTCAGTTACAAGGAAAAGTTGGTCCATCATTCATGCTGAATTTCTCTGCTCGGTGTCCTGGTCCTGTTTATTCAGATTTTTCATTCTTTACTGGGTTTTTTTACATCTTGAGACTATAATGTTCTGGCCTAGAACATACAACACCTGGAATTGCACATGTGTTTGTATGAGCTTTGTGTGTCAGCACAGTGTGCTGAGGTGTGTTTGGTGTTCTGGTTCACTGGGCAAACAGCAATAAAGCTAAATACAGGGGAAAGCTAAATGCAGGGAGAACTGAATGGGAGTATCAGATTTTTGATGCCTGTGATGTGACAGCCCCACTCAGCACCTCAGAAAAGCAAATCAAGCCTCGAAAACATCAGAAATTGCTGAGAGGTTCCCATTGAGAAAAATTGTTGCATCTTCAGCTTGAGCTACAAAAATAAGCAACTGTGACTCAGTCAGACATCCCACGTTTCCCTGTGAGTGGGATTAGTGAGCAGCTCCAACCTCTGCTTGGCCAACTCCTGCTCGGGGCTGCTGCTGTGGACCAGCCCCAGCCTGGCTGGAGCTGAGGGAGCAGCTGTGGCACCTGTGGACCACCTGGGCTCCAGGAAGGGGGCTTCCAAAGCCAGGGCCAGCTCCCAGAGCTCCTACACATGGAGCCACTGTCCAAACTAGGTCAGCTGGATAGCACAGAGCTGCGTGTGCTGCATATCCTGCCCTGGGGCGGGCACGTGGCGGCTGCGGGCAAGGACGGGGCTCCACTGGTGCTGTCAGAGCTGAGCTGGGGTGGGTGGCAACAGCAGGAGTCCTCTGGGGAACTAGAAACCAGGGCAGAGGTTAAAGGCAGACATTGTTTGGTATTTGGGGGTCTTTACAGACAGAACTGCACATCTCTGGCCAAGGGCACGTGCAGCAGATGCAGAGTCACCGAGTGTTTCATGCCCTGCTCAGGTGTGGGAGTAGAGCTGGCGGTGCTGGAACAAGGCACAGGAGAAGGTCAAGCATTCCAGAGGAGGACTTTAGAGGCCTGTGCCCTGGTCTGTGGCTGCTCTGTAGGGGATGTGAAGAGCAGCAGCAGAGACTCTGCGTCTCCAGCACCTCAGCACCCGCATGTCCTGCCTGCAGCGTGTGGGCTGTGTCCTGCTCCCACCCCCCTCCCTGAGCAGTGACCCCTCCTGCTGACAGCTCTTCCTCAGGAGGACACTGTCCTGGCCTCTACTGTCTTCAATAGCCAAGGAATGGGAATATCCCCGGTGTTGTGGTGCCTCCAGTGCCACAGACAGGTCCCAGCCCCTTCCTGGGCACAGCCTCCATGTGGGCTGTGTGCTGGTGCCCAGCCCCTCTCCCTGAAACCCCGGGGGACACAGCCTGCCACGGGGCCAGGAGCAGCACGAGGGTGTTGGGGGTGCTCCTGAGGAATCAGCTCTGCTGGAAGGAGGAGCACGGAGGGTTTGGGTTGTTATTCTGCATGTGGCCAGCCAACGTTCCTTTCTTCTGAGCATCCTTCAGCTCATCTTTGATCTCAGCTCTGCTTTTTCCTGGAGCTCTTCCAGCACTCTTCGTGTAGCTATGAAGATTTTCTTCTCTCCCTGTTCAGGCCACATCCCTCAGACTTAAGAAAGGCACCGTGATGGTGACGTGGGACTGTTGTGTGTAAAGTAATTTCTGGATAAACATGTTTGACTCCTTCAGACATTCTTTATCTCTACTCCCAGAACAAGCACAGAACAGGCAACAGCAGCCCAGGCTCCCACACTCACCTCAGAGTTTGACTTAGTGCAATGTGGAAAATCCTCCCTGTAAAGGGTTCCAGCTGTGGTTTGGTACAGATGTCCAATAAATTGAGAACTTTTGGCGACCCTCGTTTCTAGACTGACATGTCAGACAGATTCACATGCCAGAAGCACACTGGGAAGCAAAGCCAGGGTTGGGAAGGATGCCAGGAGCCAAGATGCATTTGTAGAGCTTCAGAGCAGCAGCCTGGCCATCCCTGGCCCAGGCAGCAGGATGGAGAGAACCCCGGGGTCGCTGGCTGGGTAATGATGTTGCTTTTAAAAAGGACAACAAGAAAGGCATTGCACTGTGTTCCTGCTTAGGAGGGTCAGAGGCAGGAGAGAAAAGGCTTCTTTCTCTAGAGGTGAACAGTCACTTCTTCCTGCAGCAGAAGAAGCCTGACACTAGATAAGTAGCTGTGAGATAATTCATAAAAAAACTAATTTATAATTTGCCAGAATATAATCCTATTTGATCAGTGTTATTCAGTTCCTCTTTCTTTTAACATTCAGTGCACTTAACTGTTCTACGAGGGTTTATGAATGTTTAAAAATTGCTTTGTGGTCCCTAAAGTAATTTGACAAGTCTGACAGCTATTGATTAAAAACCTGGAATTATTCAGACTGTAGGATGACTTGAGGGATTAGATAGAAAGTTTTTTCAAATGTGAAAGGAAATAAGATGTTGGAAAGTAAATATGTTCTTGAATATTTTTGAAAAATCCATTACAACTGTGAAATTAAATTGAAATGAGATACTTCGTGTGGAGATGAAGGAACTAAATGTGGGCTTTACTGTGTAGGCATGGGGTGGAACTCACCATCCCAGGCCCAACAGATGTTGCCCTGGAAGATGCTGGTCTGGGCACACATCCCAACACAGGGCCCCGTGGAGTCCTTGGGGAGCCCGGTGCTCCTGCCTTGTGCCACCTCCTGCCATGCAGCCCTCCCTGGGGGGCTGTCAGGAGTGGGGCTCTCCTGTGCAGTGAGCACATTCCTGTCCACGGGACAGGAGCTATTCCAGCCTCAGATGGAGCAACCACAACCTCCTGGATCATCCTACTCTGCCCTCCCTTGCAAGAGCTGCTGTGGTAGTCGGGAGCAGCTGTTATGCTGGGTACCTCTGTCTCAACTTGTCCTTCTTCACCAGACCTCCAGGAAGGATATCCAAGAACTGGCTGTGCATCTCTGTGCATGCCAAAGAAATCATTAGACCCAGGAAATCATTAGACCGGCCAGGCCATTTTCCATATGACCAGAAGGGACCTCTTTGTTCAACAGATCCAGACCTGTTCTGTTCCTGATGGCCTTGTTTTAGAATATCCTGCACGTTTTCTCCCTCTTAACATCACCGAGGTTCCTCCCCCATTCTCCCTCCTTCTGGAAGGCTAATCTCAGATTTCTCTTCTCCAGCAGTTAAAAGCCCTCTTCTGATTTTCAAACCTGAATGTGTTCACAGACAGCTTTGAGCCCCTTTTTCCAGCAGTGCTGTCCTGCAGCTTGGACAGCTCTGCTCCCTCTGCTGAGCTGCCCCTGGAGCACACACAGCCCCCGTGTCCCTCAGCCCTTCCTGGCAGGCTAAATATGTCATGTCACAACCCTCCAGCACCAAGCCAAGGGTGACCCAGCAGGTGACATCCCTCCACCCCCTTGAACTGAGACTCAGGTCAACCCCAAGGAGAGGGGTGGGCATTTCCCAGCCTGGTTGCTGCACCCAGCGTTCAGCCTGGACAAAACCCTGCAGATCTGAGTGCTTGAGCCATAACCCAACACCTCCGGGCTGGAAGGAGGAACTCCCTGGGCTGCTGGCAGCAGGATGGGAATAAGGACAGACCGAGCTCTGCTGAGCCAGGGGGAAGGGGCTGCTGGGCACAGGACCCCCAGTGCACCCTGCTCTGAACACGGGAACTGGGGCTGTCTCATCCGTACCCAAGGGAAATGTCTGGCAGCCCGTCCTCAGCACTGTGGGCAGGGAACAAGTGGCAGCTCAGGGGGAAGGGATGAAGATCCCTGTGCACGTGGGCAGCTCTACAGACTGTGTGTGCCAAGGGGATGGTCCACCAAGACCTGATTTCTGCTTTTGACACCATTATCATTGCTGGTATTTAATCAGGTAATTGATGGCTGTTGGTATTGGTTAAATTCCTGAGTGATTCTATCCATGTGGATAATCAAGTGTTTGTTATGGAGATAATCAAGTGTTTGTTATGATGATTGGGTTCCCTGGGTTGAGCAGCAGATTTATGGATGTGGAGATACTCAATAAGCAGCTGACAGTGGCTCCCTTGGCCTGTTACCTCAGGGCACCACACAGCCCTTGCTCATGTCCAGTAATTCCCAGTTTCACTGGGATCAAAATCCTTGATGAGGGGAGTGTGCAGGGAACAAGGTGGACCTGGTTCATACCAGGCTGGACATGGTATTTTAAACCTTGTGCTATATGTGGCCCTCAGTTATATTTCAGTGACAATATTAAGCTTTAAAAAGATGAGTGGATGGAAAGGAGACCTTCAAATTTAGTTACTGCCAGGAAATAATACGAGGCACCACATCGTTGTCATTCTGCAGCAGACAGGGATTATCCATAAACCCTGCACCTCCAAAGTGGAGGAGTAACAAAGCCGACCCCAGGCGCACTTTGAACTTGGCTACCTCTGATTAATTAAGTTTTTCCTTCCTTGAGCCTGATTTAGGACTTACACTCAGAATGAAGGATTTAAGTGAGGGAACTGTTGAGAAATTGAAGGACAGCTCTCATCCCCTCTTTCCCATCTCGTCCCCTCCCCTATCACATGCACACACATGTGGGTAGCAGAGGGCTTGAGGTGGCTACTGAAAATCAGGCTCTGAGGGCATTGCTGTCCCAGAATTCTTGTCATCCCTCCTGCAATTGCACCACTTTCCCTGTGGATTTTCATTCCTGCCAAGCTTGAAATGTCACTGGGGCATGGCAAACATGGGCTAATTCTGGCTGCAGGTCTCAGGGCAGTGTGGAAGGTGTAATAGTGATCCTGCCTTTGCATGGAAAGTAGGAAGGTGTCTGTGCAGCTCTGGGGTATCTTTGATTCATTCATTTAATGACTGAGCTTCCTGGGATGTTTAAACTCTGTGGCAGGGCTGGGGCTCAGCACAGCCATCCACTCCACATTCAGAGAATTCCTCTGCTTCCCACAGCTGGGGCTGGGAATGAGGGGAGACCTTGTTGTGTAGCTGCCCAACCTTGCACAACAGCCCTGAAACTTCACAGCCCTCCTCGGCTAATGGCTCTAATGATCATAGTGAGTTCATCAACATGCTGCTGTTTGCAGCCTTCTGTAGGGGCAGGGAGGTGAGAGACCTGTGCAGGTCCAGTGAAAACATGGGATTTGGCATGTTTGCTGTCCTTGCAGTGACTTGCTGAGCCCAGCACAGAGTGGTGGGGGGACCGTGTCCCCCTGCAGGGCCAGAGCCCTGGGGGCTCGGGGCTCCCTTTGGCCCCTGGCTGAGGGTCAGGGCTCAGCAACACGTGTCCCCACCTGGGAGACACTGCCAGAGCCTGAGCCCAGGGCTGGGCAGGTCCTGCAGCTCATGGCCCTACGTGGAGATGGTGGTTTATGGGCAGGTGACAGCTCTGCCTTCTGGCTGGTGTTTGCAGGGCTGTTCCCAGGGCAATGAGCAGGGTGGAGCAGCGGGCACCGGAGATGGGCAGAGCCCGGCTTGGCACGGGCTGTCACAGGATAACAAGGGCGAAGAGGAGGCAGAATGGTCCAATTCTGTGTTTCCCTCTGCTGCTTTGGTGCTTGGTGACCACATCGACTTGTTTGGGTTTGAGAGTTTTGTAAAACACAGTTGGGGGGACATTTGCTCCTGCCAACCAGCTGGATCTTCTCATGGCCTGGGAAGTCAGTGAGCTCCAGCCTCCCTGTGGCACTGCTGTGGCTGGTGCTGTGTCCTGATAAACACTCGGGGACTGAGAGGGGTGGTGGTTGTACACAGGTAGTCAGATCTAAAAGACTTGTCAGAAATGGTTCTGCTGATCCCTTAATTAGACTTCCTTAACCCACTTTTTTGGAGGAGAAACAATTGTTTAGATAATGACAGTCTGTTTTGATTGAAGGATGTACAATAATCAGCCCCGAACCTGCCCTGCTGCATTGTACCAAATTCACTTATTTCTCTCTATTTGTTCATAGTCAAATTTGTTCAAAGCATAAATAATTTAGCATTTTGTCTCTCCCTGTGAATGTGAGAAGCATGCTTGCTGATTCCAGATCAGATGGAGAAGTGATGTTTATTACTCTGATGTTGGGGAATGATTGTTGCATATTTAATATCACCATAAATAAAACTCCTGTAGCTTGTGTTCCCACTCATGGGATCAGCATGTGGCTCTCTCCAAAAGCCTCTGATCTACAGCCCTCAGAGCTTTGGGGTGATGGAAGCAGAGCCTTTGCTTGCCCCCAGTGACACAGAGCATGAGTGACAACTGCATTTCCAGCATGCCCAGCCTGGCTGGCATCTACAGCCCAGAGCAGTCACCAGCCTCACCTGCTCAAAAGTCATTTATCTCACCCAGAAATACTTGGAGACTTGCACTGTGTGACAAAGCAAATACCAGAAGTAAAACAAACCTCATTAAAATAAAGTGGCCGGATGATAAGGTGAATGGTTAACATACCTCTTACCAGCAGTATTTCTTTTCTTCCTTTTATCTCACTAGTGCCTTTAAAAACTGCTTGAAAGTATTTTGTAGTAATTGCTGAAGGAGCTGGAGTTTTTAGCAGTCCTGCAGTGGGTGCTGAACATCTCTGATTTTAGTGGCTTTATTTCAAAGTGTGGGGGAAACACCATATGGTGGCTGAGGATCTGGGCCATGCCTATTATTCCTATTTATAATTAAAATTTCTTGTGAATGTGGCACTGGAACCAGCAACTGGCCAGTGTTCCACAGATGTGGATCAGAACTGGTCCAAAGCCCTTCCTTTGCTGGCACACAGCCATTTTGCTTGTTCAGTATTCTAAAAGCAGAGCTAATAACTATTTTTGTCTCTATTCTCATTTCTCACGTACACATAAAGGCTCTGTTGATGTTTAGCTTGACAAGCCAGGCTGCAGTTTGGATGCCAAAAATCTCAAAACTGTCATGGAGTGAGACAAGGATAAAGGAAAAAAACAACTTAGATAAAAAGGCTGTGGACTCAGAAATGCTGCATGTGGCACACTTCCCAATCCTCAGAGAGACTTATTAATTCACATCGTGGAAGTGTTTATGGTGCACAACTCAAGTGGCTTCCTGGCTCCACTTGGGATCTCGGTGGATTTATGAAGAAGCTGCTTTCACACTCCTGTAGGCAAAGGAATTAAAAAGTACTTTTGTTTCTTAGAGTCCATAAGGTAATAAAGTGTATAAGGGATGGAATAAGGGAGGCCACATGTCAAGACTGTGTTCTGGAATTGCACATCAACCTAATGCAGGATTTTCGGCCCCGTTGGTGAAGGAGTGGAACCTTTGCAGTCACTGCCTGCCCGAGCTGGCTCAGCCTCCCCGTGGTGACAGGGATGTCACCGGGCAGGGTGGGCACTCCGTGGCCCGTCGGGGTGTGTCCTTTGCCAGCCCCTGCCCTGGTCTCTGCTCGGAGCAGGCACATCCCTGTGCTACCCGTCGTGTGCCCGCGCCCAGCCCGGTCCAGCTGTGCTGCTGTAAATCCAGGGCAGGCTCAGCAGCTCAGGAGCAGATTGCAGTTTGGTTTGGGAGAGCATCCTCTGGCCTCGTGTATTCCCAGGGATTTGACCTAAGCTGAGCATCTGTCAGGATAAGGAAAAGTGGTTTAGTGCCCTGGCACGGAGGAGGTTCAGCGGATGGGCAGCAGGGCAGAGGGGGTTGTCAGCTCTTCCTCTTGGATGGTGGTTTCATATTCCATATTCATATTTCTAGAAATCAGTGTTTTAATACATTTAATTCAAGAGCAAAATCTAAACTCTAACTTTCCGGATCAAAACATTTTGCATTTTCTCAGAAGAAAGTGAAGTGTGAGTTGTTGAGCTCTGTTGTGCAGATTTAACAGAGCCAGGACTGTGAGTAAGGAGCAAACCCAGGCTTGGAGGTGCAGAAAAAGAGGGGTCTGTGCAACTGTGTTCATTTTAACTCAGTCTACTTACATCAGCTCAGGCTCTTTGTGTGCCTGACTAGTTTCAGCTCTTCCTGTGATCAATACAGGCTAAGGGCCTAAAATACAGGTTTACACAGTAAGAATGGAGCAAAATTGCAGGTGAGACAGGCTCAGGTCTAACTCAAAGAGTTATCTGAGGCCGGGCTGGGTTGTGGGGAGCTTGTGGTGACCCTGAACACCTGCCACAAAGGAACTTCCTCCCAGGTTCTCTCTCTACAAAAATTCCACACAACTGAGTGCAAAATACAGTCATTTTTGCAATGATGATGAGCTGGGGTTTAATTTGGTTAATAACTGAAGCAAGTTAATCCTGTTCAGGCAAGGATCAAACCAGTTTCAGTGCATCTGTGTCAGTGCTTTGCATCTGTCTGACTGGATTGATTTAAAATAGCTTGGTTACAAAAGGAAGTTGCTTCTGCTGTGCAGCCACTGAACTGGAGCTCAGACCTGCCCCTGCTCCTGCCCCCAGTCCCTCCCCAGTGAGAAGCTTTAGGAGCGGAGCTGTGGGCTGGGTGCAGGTGATAGGAGCAGCCCCACGGACGCGGCTCAGGTCTGCAGCTCCCTGGGTGAATTCTCAGCAGCAAAGCTGACACTCTGCTCATTGTCTTCTTTTAATTAATATGTTACTCAGCCGGGCTGAGAGACTCTGTTCTTCCCAGGTCTGATTTCGATCTGCAGAGCTTGTTGCCACCACGGCTGGCTTTGTCCTGCAGGTGCCAGAAGGCAGAGCCTGCACAGACATTGGCATTCAGACGCATTCTGAGTCCAGCACGCTCCCCGTGGCTGCGATAAGAGCCCATCCCTCCCCTCCCTGGAGAGAGTCATCCTGGCTGCATCTTGAAATCCACACCATGACTCTCATTTCAAGTAGAATAGCTGGTGTTTTCATCCTGGGGAAGCCACATCCTCCCTGTGTAACACCGACTAGCAGCTTTCACAGATTCCCTGATACCCCAGCCCGTGTCAGCAGTGGGGGAACTGAGGCACAACAGGGCAGAGTGACCACCCCAACCCCGTGCCCAAAAAATAAAAACCTGGTTTTTTCACTCTGTACTTACTCCAGGTATCATTGTGATACTCTATCAGCTCTCTGTACAGAGATTTATATGAAATCATTTCTATTCCATTGAAGCAATTTTCAGAGATTAATTTTTGAGGGTATTAGCATTGATTCCTGAGAGCATGTGCCTCCTCCTCCTGCCAGCAGTCCATATCCAGGGAAAGCTGCATTGTCTGAGCTGGAGCAAAGCTCACTTGCTCTAATTTATTGACAAAATTAATTTTATGTTTAAAATGGGGTTGTCATTTATGAACCCTGTTCAATCTGGTCCTCACTCCTGAGCCTTCCCCCTGACCTTTCCCTTATCAGAACCCCCGGGCTGTCCAGGGTGTTCATTAGTGGCACCTCCAGAGGAGCAGCAGGTGTGGGCTGTGGATAAGGACTGCACACATGCCTGGCTCTGTGCTTATCCACATACCCCTGGCAGCTCACAGCTCTAATTTAATTTAGGGCACTGCCAGGATTTGGACCTTTTTTTTTAAGAGTTTTTCACAGTTTGTAAGTTTTAATAACAATTTTTACATCAGCTCTGGAAGTAGCTGCCCTTGGCATTGCATGAAGGGTGCAGTAATGATCCTTGCACTTAAAAAAATGAGCTGGAGGAGTGATGCAGTGCACCCCAGTATTGCCAAGGTTAGTCCCTGGCTGTGCAGTCTGGATGGTAAGAGCCAGGATGGTGCAGGGGGGTCGCTGGGGCTGACCCGGGTTTGGTGCAGGGCTGTACCTGCTCCAGGAGAAACAAATGGGTCATTCCTGGAAAAGGGTCACCAGTGTGAGTATTTCCTTCTCCTACGTCTATTTTAGGAGTTAGGTGGGGACTGGAGTCAGGATTTCCAACCTTCCCAGTGCCAGTGGCTTTTCCTGAGGTCCCTTTCTGTCAAGCATCAGACCTGTCTGACTGTGTGAGGATTTGGGGATGTTTTAGTAGGATGTGGCTCTTTGTGGAGGTTCTGAGGTCCCCATGTCAGTATTCCTGATTTCTGCTGGTGCATGGATGTGCAGGGCAACCCAGAAGGGGCCAGGAGAAGGGGACTCAGAGTCTCCTCCCAACCCAGGGAGAGAGGGAATGGGCTGGGAACAGGCACCTGCTCTGGGTCTGTCTCCAGCATCCCTCACTGCTTCCACATTTCCCTTTGCCCTGTGCTGTGTACAAGGGTGCAGAAATGTTCTGTGTCTTCCCAAAGGTTTCTGTCTCCCACAAGGTGCTGGAGGCAGAGGAGAGCAGGGGACAGTGGGTGCAGTCCTTGGACTGAGTGCCAGCAGTTACAGCTCTGAGAGGCACAGGGAAATCACGGGCTTCATGGGCATGAGCCTCTCATTCCATCTGAAAAGAGGCTCCCATGAGAAGGATGTGCTTTAAATCCCTGAAAGACACTAAAACCGATCTGGCTGGAAGGCAGATAGCAATTGGAAGAAATTAGCTTTATATCCTGGTGCCAGCTATGGATTAAAAAACACAATCAAAACAAACTCTAAAATGCTTTGAGCTTTTTTTTTTTTTTTTTTTTTTTTTTTTTTTCTTGAGGGGAAAGTTCAGTAGCAGCAAAATAACACTTTCTCAACCTTATTCTGATTATAAACTTTTCATTCTTTGGATGTTGCTGTTTAGGGACATCATTTTGTTGAAGAACATCATTCAGCCTTCAAAGTCAGCTCTTCCCTAATAAACTGAAGCCATTATACAGGCCGGTATTGTTAGACAGAAGGACAAATCACAGGAAAATGTAGTTTAGATGCTAAAACATCTATTTTGTTTGTCAGGCTCAAAGTCATTCACCACTGGTACTTCTCTGTAGTTTAGATTTGAAATTCAAAACTTGACTCCTGCAAATGTCTTGGCTCAAATTGTGGTTGAATGTTAAGTGGTGTCTCTGAAGCGAGACTAATCACAGGGAATGATATTGGATGTTTGCAGGAATGGGACCTCACAAAAAGGTTTAGAAAAATCTGCTGCTAATGACAATGCTCTCTTTTAAATAAAACCTCCAGAAAAGATGAGTGGCATCTCAGTCAAGGCAGTTTTCCTGGTGATTGGGATTACATTTCTAGAGGAAAAAGTCTAATGCTTGTTCAGGAGAGCAGAAAAGTGAAGCTAATTATAAGCAGAAAGAGAAACTGGTCAGTCAGATCCACTGTCTTGCCACTGTGGAACACGCTGTGAAAGGTGGCTGGAGTCAGAGTGAAATATTCCTTCAGTGGAAACATTATTGATTCAGTGCCTGGTTTTCCAGGGGTCTGGAGTCAGCTCTGCCCCATCACTGCAGGCCAGCTCTGGGGGGCATCGAGCACATGTTATAAAGCAGGGTAAGGAATCTCTTCACAATCTCTTAGTGTGTTCTGGCCATTGCTCCTGCAGAAATTCTTGTGCCCTTCAGCCTCCAGTTACCTTTTGGCTGGAGCTGAAGCAAAGGACAAAATAACCACCCACAGGTGCGTTGAAGGTGATGGGGGGGGGGCTGTGTGGCCGTGACAGTGGGAAGGTGCAGTTTGGTGGAGGCACTTTGGGGGTCCTGGCAGTCCATTTAGTGATGTCTGCAGAGAAATCTGTACCTTGCTTGGTGCTGCCATAGGTCGCAGTACATGCATGGAGGAGTTTCTCACAAGAGCCCCACAGTAATGACTGTGCCCACCCCAGTGCTTGAGCAGCAACCCAGTAACAGCCAGCCAGCTGTGCAAGTCCAGGTATTTTAATGTTAATTCTGCTGGAATATGGGATTGTTCACACTTTAAAAAATAAGTGCTTTTATTATATCAACAGTTACTTGATTTTAACTGTAAATTTGGGATACGTCTGGATTATCACAATCCCTTCCAGGGGTAACTCTTCAAGGTTATTAGAAAATTGTTTGTTTCCCAGTGATAGACAGCGTGGTCATAAAGCATAAAGCACTGGCTTCACAGTCAATAAAAAGTGAGAGATATCTGGGTTTAATAGCTCCAAAAGGTAAACATGGCACGAGTGTGGAAAGGTTGCTTTGCTGGAGGCAAAGGCATGACCATCCTCCTCTGCCCAGCCAAGGAAACAGGGTCAGACAGGCTTGGCTGGGACCTGAGGAGAAAATGTTACCCAAGGAAAGAGGGCTAGAAATATTACAAATAATAACTGGGAATGGAAAACTTCCTGCAATAACCCATGGAAGGAACTGTTTGCCTGCCCTCTGAACAGGCACAGCAGCTTTCCTTTCACAAATGCCATTTCTTGAGCAGTGATCTGGGTGGATGTTGGGATCCCACCGGGTGCTGGGATCCCACCAGGTGCTGTGGGATCCTATTGGGAACAGGAGAACATGGAGAAGGGGTGGAGGTCACATGCAGTGCCCAGGGACAGTGCCAGCACTGCAGTGACAGGCGGAGCTCACCTGCTGAACAGGGAACAGGTGTTTCTGCAGGGAAACACCACCTTGTGCAGGCAAGGGATGAGTTCACTGGGAGGAAGGTGGATAAACCTTGCCTTGGATAAAATGAGCTGAGGCTTTTGATGTCCAGGTTTCTTCTCAGGGCAGTAATGCTCCCTGCAGCAGTGTTTGAACACTGAGACACTGGGATGTAGCTCCTTCACTGCCTGGCACTCCCCAGGGAAGGGGACAGAGTGGTCCCCAAGGCTGCAGGGTTTTATCTTTTTTCTGTACCTCCTGAGCCACACCTGTGTATTCAGTCCAGAGGTTGTGGACAGGGAGAGGGCAGGGAATGGCCTACGCATTCCACACCTGTGGCCTCAAGAAGTTTGTGTGTTATAGGCACCAGCCCCAGCCCAGCAAGGTCGATGGTGCAGGGGCACAGTGGCACTTCCCCATATTCCTCTGGGCAAACACAGTTGTCATTCAGCAAGGTGAGAGTGTGGAGAATCAATGTGCAGCATGACAGACCCACAGAGCACCAGGGCTCCAAGGTCAAACCTTACTTCATCCCCCTGGCTCACATCCCAGGCCTGCACAGACTGTCTGGAATTTCAGGTTGGGGACAAGGGGAATTCAGCTGGGCAGTTCCCAGCAGACAGAGCTTTTTCACCGGGTCCTGCTGGTCTTTGCTGTCATGTGCAAGCTGCAGTGGAGCTATGCTGGGTCATTAGGTCAGCTGGAGCTGCCACAGTTCCCAGAGTAGCTGTCTTCCTGCAGGAGCACAGGCACATGTTTATTGGGTTCAGTCCTTCCAGAGTGTCCCAATAAAGTGTCTGAACGTGCAGCAGACACTGTTCCAGTGCTGGGCTGCAGAGAACCTGGATTAACCCTTCTCCCAGTGCCTTGGGTCTGCCCTGCTCTCCACCCACTGCAGGTGTGAGGGCTCATTCCAAAGTTCAGGTTCTGCATTTTCGTGCCTTGCCAGAGAGATAAAAGGCTTGGTAGAACTGTAACTTGACCTTAGCGTTTCGACGCAGCCGGCGAGATAAGGTGCTGAAGGAAGTGGGATGGCTTGGGAGAGGGGACCCCACCCGGCAGGAGCTCCGTGCTGAGGACTTGGAATTCCGGGTGGGAATGGCTCTGGATTGCTGACCAGGATCACAGGCTGGCCTGCACTGTATTTTTTGCTCTGCCACACAAAGGACCCCTGTGCTGCTGCTGCTGCTGTTGCTGCTGTTGCTGCAGATTTGAGAAGGAAAAGATTGACTGAAGCTGCCTGTTATTATTTTTGGCTACTCCAGCAATGTATCAAAAACCCGATGCTGGGTTGATGCTGGTGCCCTACTTCATAGAAGCCCTGAAAAGCAGATCAAGGACAGCGAGCTTGTCTCTCTGCATGGCATCTGCCAGAAAAGGGTGAGAAAACTTCAAACCACTGGCGGGCAGAATGGGGGGAGGCAAAAAGGAGGCAAAGTGTGCTAAATCCAGAGCAGTGTTTGCAGACGGCAAGGGGAAGGGGTCTGGACATTCTCTGCTAAGGAGGCAAGGTGGGACATGCAGCGACAGGGGCGTTCTGGCTGGTGAGATGGTGCTGTTGTCCCCAGAGCACGATGGGGACCGGTTTGTCCTGGAGGGAAGAAAGGATCCCAGTGGCTTTAGGTGCCAGGCAGAGCTCCGTGTTAGTCAAGCCCAGCAATAATCCTGCTGCACGTTTTCCGTATCCTTTGGAAGTGAGAGGGTCACGACCACCTCCCTGGCTGAGGAGGAAAGGCACGTAGGTGAGGCTGTGCAGGGAATCAGTGTTGGAACTGGGCAGAGAACCTGCGAATTTTGACTCGTTCGTCAGCGCCGTGCACGGTGGGGCTGCCTGGAGGGACGGTCCGTCTGGGAATCCGGCTCGCGAGTCCCTGGAGGAGGCGAGACTCGTACCTGCTGCCTCGGGCAGGACCTGCCCGCCTCCCACTCTGAGCTCTGCTTGCTTCTCCTGTGCTGTGGAGGAACTCCGAGTATACCTGTCATCTGGAGATGTTTACCTCTGTTCTCGTTCTCTCCTCCAATGCTGACCAGCCCTTGCAGCCCAGGTGTCGGCTTTCTCCGCCGATCCGGAGCCGCCCCACAGGAGCCGGAGGATTTATGCTTCGCTGCAGATACGGACAGTAGCCTTTGAAAAGGGAAAGAGGCAGCAGCCACCAGTAACAGGCAGGGGACAGTGCCATGTGGTGGTTTTTCATTTACTAGATAGTCCCACTTTGTTCTTGATGAGTAATGGAGGCATTTGAATGCGCCAGGATGACAGCAGCAGTCTGGCTCTGGGAACGTGTCGGCGTGGGCTGGGTGAGGATGGTGGCAGTCGGGACAGTGGGGCCATGCCGTGCAGCCTCGCCCTCTGCTCTGCCGCTCACCTGCTGCCCGGGGCGCCGCGTTCGCTGAGGCCGCCCGTGCCCGGAGCGCCCCGGGGAGCCCGGCCGGGAGCGCCGCGCTGATGCGGGCTGGCCCCGTGCGGGGTGCGGGCCATGGCTCACGCAGGGGCCGCGGGCTGCTGCTGCAGGCGCTACTCCCTGCTGTGGATCGCGCTGCTGCAAAGGTCAGTGACTCGGCTCCCAAACGGGAAAGGAATGCGGAGCGCGGCCGAGGGCAGGGACGGGCGTGCGGGCGGTGCCGTCCCTCCCATCCCCTCCGCTCCGCTCCCGGGGCCGGGCCGGGGGACGCTGCGGGGGCTCCTGCGGAGCTGCGTTTTCCTCCCCGTTCATCGCAGCAGAATGAGGGCGGCGGGACGGGATGCGGAGCAGGGTGAGCGGCTCGGGGACCGGGCGGGCGGGGGGCGGGACCCCCTACATTGGTGCGCGGTAGAAACGGCGATGCTCGCCCGCATCCCCCGCACCCTCCGGGGGCGGCGGGCCCGGGGCGCTCTGCCCAGCTACAGCACAGCCAATGG